>UCOH01011311.1:0-27771 GCA_900474275.1 Synergus japonicus
ATATATATATATATATATATATATATATAGCATCGATAAAGGTTGGTAAGCGAGTGCAAGCGTCCTTTCTTCTTAAGCGCGACGTGTGATGAGAATGTGCTTACGAAGTTAGCTGATTTTTTTTTTATATAAATATCCGATTTCCCTAAATCGCAAAAAATTATACTAAATTTTAATATATTTTACGAAATTTCTTTCAGTGTAACCTTAACGTGGTATTATTTTTAGAAAGTCACGATAACGTTAACTCTTTACTTTAGAGCACATTAAAATATATCACCCACTGCAAATATACGCTATGAATATCGTTCTTCAAAGCGCTTTTAATATTAATGAAATCTTTTTATTACATTTACATTCATATCCGTTAAAAACTTTGCGCTCTTTTAATACCTCTAATTTGTTCCGCATAAAATAATTTTTTTCTTTTCTTCATAAATACTTGTAACATATTCGAGTTATAAATTTCCGCGCCGTATGTTTCAAATAGCATTAGAGGACATGATAATGTGCCTGCATTTCATTTTACTCGCTCGAGTATCACTGAGATTATTATTTTTTACCACTTCTGTTTTTTCCTTTAAAAAAAATCCAACAATGGAGCTTTAAAGGAGCTTTTATAATTCAGGTCTCTCAAGCGCAGATGTTTCGCGGTTATGAATTTAATAGGCGCGCGACACTGTATCGCAGGGGACCAATAGAGAGCAAACGATTGGAATGGATATCACGTATTAGTTCCAGGACATCGCGATATTCGCGATCTATACGCTGTAAATTTTTATTCAGTGCAGCTGACCTACGTTAATTTACCACTCTGGATGGAAGTTGTGCCTGACCGAAGTTACTCAAAACGCTCAGCAGAGAGCGATACGAGTGAGCTCATGCATAATAACGCACTCGTACAAGATATTTTCTTCCTGTTTCTGAGGTTGCGGAGGTCAGCTGATATCATTTCATGAATGTGTAATATTTAATCCCACCAGTAAAACTTCACTGAAAAGCAACTATAAGCTGAAAACCACGTCCGTTGGATAAAACATTGAACATAATGACATTTTATATCAACCAAAGCCAACTACTTTTCCTTTCTTTAGATAGGGATAAGATAAAAAACATACATTTATGTTATTTAATATTTTTTTCGCCCTTTTTTCCTACTTGCACGCGCCTATTATGTCGTGATATTTATTAGACCCACTTGAAAAATACGTGATAAATTTCCAAACCTCTGAACTAAAATCATCACTTTTCTTTTTAATTAACTAGCAGTTTACCAGTGATTGTCCGGTATTTCAAAAGATTTCAAGTGACTTTCAAGAATTTCACGGGATCTTAAAGTATTTTAACGGATTTCTTGCAAAGAAGAAGAGAAAATGTGGCTTTTGATGAAAACTAACTCGGCTGCAGCTTACTCAGCCTACTGGTAAATCCGATGCTCAAGCCTTCACCGAGAAAAATGAATACTTAAATGTAGATATTCAAATGCAAGATACTGTGGTACAATATCTAGACCGACTGTCAACAATGCGGCGTCAAACTGTGTTACATATGTATATTATAGTGTTATTTTATTGAAATTTGGTAAGTATATATAATTTCTTATATTTTAATAACTAACAATAACTAACTATAAAATTAAACTCTTGCCAAAATTTAAAGAAAGCATGGTATGTAAAAACAAACATAACCTTAATTATGCATGATTCGTATATAATTGCCAAAATTTTTTCCCTTTTTTCAATTTTACATTTTCACATCTTTTGTACAGAAAAATGGAGCAGCCTACCGCTTTTTGGGACACGTTATCAGCTCCTGGAGTTGTGGAATCTTCATAGGACAAAGATTCCAAGGTAAGATAAAATTCGAAAAATTGTCAATATTTTCGTTGATTTGACGAAATAGTTACATTATATTGTATATACATATCCAATCAAATACTATGTAATTTTTAACTTGTGAACATCTTAAATTTAATTATAATAATAAAATTTCTTAATTTATTAAAATTTGTTCATTTATTCATTTTCCTGAAAAATTAAAAAAAAATTAAATATCACTGATACTCAGGTATAGTATTTCAGATACTCAGTCATAATATCCAGATACTACCGTTGAGTATCCATTTTTCTCCGTGTAGACAATAGCAAGAAATTCTATATCGAAGAAGTAAAATCTTTCGAGAATACTTATAATGTCACAATTACTCTTAAAATACTCCGATACCATAAATGTATCTTATACTTTCGGTAGATTTCACTGATATACATATATACAATGGATACGAGATGCTGTGAAGAAAATTGAACGTTGCTCGTAGGAACTAAGTATGTTGCCTACGAATATGGCGTTAAGCCATCTATATCTTCTCTCTTCTATGTTTCGTCCCAGGTCCGTTCACTGGACTCATCAGTAAGGCAGTGTGAATGGACCTTGCCTTAAGCACAGAGAAGGAGATTTTTTCAGATGCCGGGAATAGAACCCGGGCCGTCTAGCTTCTCAGCGTAGAACATTGTCGCTGAGTCATGCTGTACAGCGATGGTAATGGAAGGGGGATCATAGCCATCCTGCAGACTGGCTAGTCCCCACATGCTTTTGCATTTAGCGCCGCCATCGCCAGTTAGGTGAACTACGGTTCGCAGCATGCGCAAAGATATCTGAGCATGCTGAGCATGCGTATCACGCGAGGTACAGTGTTCGTCATGTATATCTTAAAATTTATCACTAGGATTTTGCATGGAATGCGTACAAAAATCTAGTGACAAATGTTAAGGCATACATAACGAACACTGTACAGCTCCGACCAAAGTTCACCTAACTAGCGATGGCGGCGCTAAATGCAAAAGCCACTTTCAATTTGCTTCAAGATAAGTGCAGCTGGTAAAAGGCAATCTCGTATCCATTGTAGATCAATATCAGTGGTAGATTTCCGTTGTTGGCATTTACGAAAACCTCGTTTGGCATTTTATTTAAAACATGATAGAAAATTAAAATTTCAAGATTAAATTGAAGATAGTAAACAATATGCAAAAAATATTTTATAGGCGTATTAAAATTAGAATTTTATAAACTATAAGATCCATTAATTGGACAACTGAATCTAACTTTGGAAAAAACTCTATAGGTTTGATTTGAAGTTAATTAAAAATTACTTTGCTTTCTTCTCACTCTTATTTTTTTACTGGAAAAAGCTCTTGGGGTTCTTTATTTGACATACGGATTCTATTCCAGAATCTCTGAATAAAACTAAGATCACGATATACTGAAATACCTATTGAAAGTAAAGCTTTGTGGAGTTTATTCGTCTGATCCAATATTTCCACTTCCGCCTATGGCGAGCTCTCATTCGCCTTCTCTCTCCCAAGTACTTCTTCGAAAGCTCTTTCTGAGCCTTTTGCAGGACATACTTCCTGAAAGGGATGCTGTGTACTTATAGTCCTTTTTAAATAAAAACTCGCCTAAAGCACCAACTTCGATCAACTTTCAATTGACCGAAGGTACACAATACACTTACACATAGATATATTGTACGCAATGTAGTCCAAGTTACTGGCGGATAGCAGTCTGATCTGACATTTAATAAAATGTCGATAAATTCTATTGAAACTTAAAACTAATTTTTTCCCGGAAAGAGAAATATTCTTTTAATCTACATGTATAACTTAAATTCCTATTGATCCTTTTTCAATACAATGATCGTTGCTAAAAGTGCAACATAGGTACAAATACAAAATTATTCAAGAATGATTCTTAAATTTTCTGGTTTTTAAATTACGCTATTTTAATTATTCTTAAAGTTACAATTTTTTGAATAAATCACTGCATTTATTTCTATAGAGTTGGTCTATTTGTTTTCCAAAAACTATATGAAAAAAATTTTTTTTTAATGGAGTGAAAAAATTTCCGGACACGAAATACCCAAGTTTAAAAAGTTTTACAGACGGAACATGTTGAAAAAAACGAAAACGTTTACAAACGAAGGATTAGTTCTGAAAAATGCAGATTGACATAAATTAAAGCTTCTTGTACTGTAAAAAAAAACTTCAATTACTTTAGTTGAAGTTTTTTACAATTACCGTAGCTGAATGAATATTCAATCAAAAGTAGTTGAATTTTCAACAAAATAGTTGAATTTTCAATCACAGTAAATGAAAAATGGTTGAATTTTCAATATATTTCTAACAGTGTGGAAAAATCAGGACCTTTGAAATAAAACACTTGAATACTTTACTATTAGTGAAAATGTGACATTCATATCAGCCGTAGATTTGAAGAAATACTTTTCACAAATCCTTTTTCACTAATCGAACCCCACTGTTCTGGATTTCGATTCCCCAATGGATTATTTTCCACCTGCCACTTTAATCATACGCGAACTCCTACAATCGCTCAGGAAACTTCAACAATTGAATTCTCCAGAGACAGAAAAATAAATAATTCAACAAGAGTTGAAAATTTGCTACAGGTTATTAAACTTCGATTGTCTTCATGTCTCGCATGCTTAAAAATAAGACAGACAGGGATAGAGATAGAAAGGGATAAAGATTGTTTATCCACTTTTACATTTTGCCTATACCTGCCTATCTCTTTCTATCTCCACTTCTCTAACTCTCTCAATCTGTTGTCTATCTCCGTCTATCTCTTTTTTGCTGTTTCTATTTCTTTTTCAATCAAAGTTTACTCTATTTCTTTAAATCTGCACTTCTCTATCTCTATTTATCTTCTGCCTATTACAGTCTATCTCTTTCTATCCCCTTGTTACTCAAAATCGCTTTTATCTCCTTCAATCAACTCTTCTCTATTCCTTCCTATCCCCTGCTTATTCTTGTCTATCCCTTTCTATTTCCTTGTCAAACTCAATTCGTTTCTATCTCTTTCAATCCCTACTTCTATATTCCTTTCTATTTCCATCTCAATCCACATCCACGACTACCTCTTTGAATCTACACTTCTCTATATTTATATATCGCCTAACACAATCTACCTCTTTCTATTTCCTTGTAAATCTCAGTTCACTTTTATGTGTTTCAATCAATTAATTTCTATCCCAACCTAGTTCTAAACCTATTTCTTTCAATGTCTTCTTCTCAATTTTAGCTTAACTCTTTTCTATTCAAATTCATGCTTGTCTATTTCATTTAGATTCAAACATTTCATTAACAAAAGTATTAATTACTTGTAAGTATTTGAGGGAATACGAGATGCATGAGCTTAGTCATATATATTGCTCGTTAGAAATATGAAACCTATTTTCAATTATCGTTTAAATTCTGTTAAATTTAATTACATCAAAGATTACAATTCTTCTTTCCAGTAAATTAAAAGCTATCCAAATTCGACTTAAAATTAATCCGCAGAACGTAGTGACTGTTCTATTTCTTAAGAAGATATTACAGAATATGTCAAATCACAATGTTTTATGAAAATATCAATAATTTTTGAAATAATGAAAATTTTTTAAAAATTTCTTGGACTTATTTTAAAGTTAAATTTCTGTAAAATTTGATAAACACATTTTCGAGGAATTTTTTTTTATTTTTCAAAATAAGTGGATAAATAATTTTTTTAAATAAAATCCGATAGGCTCACCGATTGGAGAATTTAATTTCATTTAAATTGGGTTTAAAAATTTTTTTTAGGTTGAAAACTCACGGAGTAATCCTGTCAGCAAGTTTAGAAAATCTGAAAAATAACTTTTCGAGAAAAACGCGATTGAAGTTGACGGAATGTTGACGCGTGGCTCCGCGCGCTTTTAAGGCTTTTTGCGAAAATAGCTCCAGAACCTAATAAACCGTTTCGAATTTCATTCTAAAACTTTTACAGGGTATTCTTGAAACGTTGTACATACTTTTGATTCATGCAATAAAAAAATCGATTTTTCCATCGATTTATATGAGGATACCCCCTTAAATAAGATATTATGTAATTTTAGGGACATTTATTTCCTGCAGTAAAGAATTTAATGAATATACTGGATTTTCAAGAATTTTAAGTAATTTTGCGAAATTAAAAGCAATTTCATATAAGATTTCATAGAATTTTGAGTAATTTTAAGAGTTATAGCGATAGGTTGTGGAATTTTAAGAAATTTTATGGAACATCAAGGAATATTAATTCACCAGATTTTTGAAACGTGTTAAAGGAATTTGAAGATATTGTATATGGAGTAATAAGTAATTTTAAAGACTTTTAATGGATTCAAGGGATTTCATGGAATTTTAAATACCTGTAAGATATTTTACGTAATTTTAACGTATTTTGAGAACTTTCAAGGTATTTTACGGGATTTAATTTCATTTTCAGGAATTTTAAGAGATTTCATGATATTTCATGGGATTTTAAATAATTTTAATGTATTTTACGATATTTTATGGGATACTTAGTAATTTTAAAGACTTTTAAGAAATTCAAGTGATTTTACGAAATTTCAGTGGATTTTTAGGAATTCTAAGAGATTTAATCAGATTTAACCCATTAACGTCAAAAAGACACATTTTTGAAGTACCCTTTTCGGCAAGATATTTCACTATGAAAACGTAGGACAAAAAATTTAAAAGGTACCTTATTTACTATTTTCGAGTATGCTCTTGCCGATAGTGCTATCTAGATTTCAAAAAGTTACGTTTTTCACAAGATTTTTACAAAATAAAGCAAAAAAAAAACCTGGATTTTTCATACCTTTTTTTTTCTTTCTACACTTTCGATGTCTTATCATATTATTATTCAATTATGAAACAGCCTAATCGTGTCCTCGATTGTTGTCGTTTCCAACGGTGTTAGTATTTTGGTTTTTATCACTGTTTAAATTTGCAAAATAACGGTAAAACGGATTGACAAATTTTACAATTTTTCGACTAATTAATTTTTGCGATTAAAACATTTATATCTATTTATATCTATATATATATATATATATATGCATATTTATATGCATTTATAATGCATTTTATATCGAAAGTGCAAGTTCTATATAGGTACTATGGTTATTTGGGTCGCTGATTATGAATTTGCTATTGTTTTTGTAAAATTAATTTGTTTAAATAAATTATTGCAAAAAATTATGCTTTTTTAAAAATGATTGCAGAATCGTGATCTACGGGGAAAAATATTTTGAAAACGTATATAGATAATTTTAATTATTTAAATATTTATGCAAATTATTAATAAATACCTTTTTTTCACACCAAATATGTTGTTTCATATGGTTTTTTGGGTTTTTAGGGTTCCTGATAACGAATTTGATATTAATTGTGCAAAATTTTATTTTTCACACATTTTTTTGACAATTAATCCACCAATATAAAAAAATGATTAAAAGAATTTTCCAAATTCTTCCACAGACAGAAACAGGTGGACAGGAACATTCGTAAAATTATGTTTTTCGGGTTCAGGGACTCATAAAAAAGTGGAGATTTGACTAATCTGGAGGGTCAATTTTCCAAAAATCTAATTTTCTTTGATGAGAATGTGAAAAAAAAAATTTTTCCATGAGTGTTGTAATCTGAGGAGATATAAATGTCACTAAGAATCATTTTTAAACATTTAAAAGAAATATTTATCATTTTTTAGAATTTTTTTTCTTTTAAAACATTTTTTTTCATTTAAATTTTTTGTGTAATATTAATATCGATGGATTAACAGTCAAAAAAATGTGTAAAAAATCTGCCCGCTTACGCGGGCACATTTTCGTACACGTGTCGCGCTTCGCGTTCCGTGTTGCGCGCTTGCGCCCTTCGGGTCGCTTGCGCTCTTCGCGACCCACATTCAATTTTGCAATCACTGTTAGCTTATTGCTGAATAATTTCAGTAGAAAACCGTTTCTTTTACGAGTGAAAATGATCAATTTTAGTTTTTTTATTGTTTATAACAATCTTGTAAATTATTTATTACTTAATTTCGTTGGTTAGTCATTGCAATAAATGTTAATTATTATAATAATTGAAGAAAATCCTGTTTTTTTCCACAATGATACGGCCGATTGGGGGAATTTTTTAATTAAATTGTTATTAACATTTTATATTGTTTATTTATGAAGCTTTTAGTATATAAATGGCTCTAAAGAGGATTGTGAATCACTTTCGGTCAGATAAATAAATTTAAATGTGAGAAAATTTCAATTATAAAGAATTTGTTTATAAAAATGTTTATGAAAATGATAATTATTAACTAATGCTAACTTTTTGTTACAAAATGTGACTCTTATGAAATATATTTGCAATTAGCGTCAAGAATGCCGGGGCAATAATTCTGGCTTATAGTGAGTTTTTATCTATATTTTTTCTTGAGATAAAAATTCCGAAAGTTGAAATGGCCAATTTTGTTACTATATTTGTTCACATATTGTTGCTTGTGGAAAAAAATAAAAACTCGAAATCCACAATTCTCTTCAAAATTGTACGCTGAGCATTAAAAAAAAAAAAAAAAAGATTCAATTCGGTTAAGAAATACGACCTGTAGGCGATTATGAAGAGTACTGTCCAATTCATAACCACTGTGTGGCAAGGGCTGATGACGTAGCGGATGATACTTGGCCGGAAACTGAATTGCGACCTGAATTAGACCTCTATAGAGTACAGTCGCATTCTTCGAATAACGAACTTGTTTTCGAATTTCATTTGTGGATTGTTTGTTATCAAATAAAGAATATAATTCCCAAGATCCCGCCTATTTGAGGTCCACTCAACCTTATGAAAAGAACAAACAACATATTTGGTGTGAAAAAAAGACATTTATTAATAATTTGCATAATTTTTTAAATAATTAAAATTATCTACATACGTTTTCAAAATAGTTTTTCCCGCAGATCACGATTGTGCAATCATTTTTTAAAAATCATCATTTTTTGCAATAATTTGTTTAAACAAATTAATTTTGCAAAAACAGTAGCAAATTCGTAATCAGCGACCCAAAAAACCATAATAACTATATAGAACTTGCACTTTCGCTATAAACTGCGTGTTTCAATCGCAAAAGTTAATTAGTCGAAAAATTGTAAAATTTGTCAATCAGTTTTACCGTTATTTTGCAAGTTTAAACAATGATAAAAATAAAAATAATAACACCGTTGGAAACGACAACAATCGAGGACGCGATTAGGTTGTTTCATAATTTAATAATAATATAATAAGACATTGAAAGTGTAGAAAGAAAACAAAAAGGTATGAAAAATCCAGGTTTTTTTACTTTATTTTGCAAAAATCTTTTGAAAAAACGTATCTTTTGAAATTTTGATAGCACTATCGGAAAGAGCATACTCGATAATAGTAGGTAAGGTACCTTTTAAATTTTTTTGTTCTTACGTTTTCATAAAAAATATAAGCTTTTACATTAACATTGTATGGTATCTTATGGAACTAACCTAGCAGAATCACATAACTGAAGATTTCTCTTCGAAAATCCATCTTAAAGACTCAAAAAACTATTTTTATTAATGAATGAACCTTACTTGTCTCGGCAAAAATAAAAAATTGATATTGACTGAGTTCCGCAACGTTGCCCCGTTTCCTCGGATTTTTTTTTTCCATTTTGATAATTTATAAAATAACTAATAATATTAGGTTTTCAGGCAAGAAACATAAATAACTGTTATTAAGAAGCTCAATCTTTATCAAACAAACAATTTACGTATTAAATAATATTGATAGGAGTATTTTCTAATAATTGAAATCATAACATTTCTAAATTTTGTTTTGTAAATTATTCAATGATTTTATATTTAATTTATTAAATTTTTTGGAAATCTGACATATATTAAACTAAAGAATTCTTGGACACTACTTTTGTATTTTATATTAGTCTATTTATGAAATTTTTTACAAACTCTCACATGATTCAAAAGTTGCGCATGTTCCACCTTAATGGGATTTTGAGTAATTTTAAGAAACATCAAGTGAATTTACGAAATTTAAAGGAATTTTACTAAATTATATTTCAAAAACTATAGAAATTCTAAATTATTTTTTCTCCTAGCAAAAGGTGCGTGCTATTAATAATGAAAATCAAATGAATGTAAATTTAAATATATTTTTGCAGAAACCTCATAATTAATTACTTCTTTTATTATATAAGAATATTTATCTCAATAGATTATAAAAAAATTTCCTTTAAAATGAGACAAAGAAATTTTAAAAATCTTTAATATATATTTCAAAAGTTTAATTGCTATTTTCCCCGTAGGTATGGAAAGAAATTAAAATTTTGTCCCTGTAGAGATAGGCTGAGAGATAGAAAGAGATAGTTTTTTCACAGAGATAGACATCACCGGACAAGGAAATACAGTAATGGATAGAAAGAGATAGCGTTTTGTGGATGCAAATCGGCGGCTAATACTTGAAAGACATAGAAAAGTTCTATCTCTTTCTATCCACTTTCTATCTCTTTCTGTCTCTTTACTCTCCACAGGGTTAACACCAATATTGGAAGTCTTTTGATCTTTTTCTTTTATCAAAATAGTGACAATGCCACATATTTATTTTACCTGTCATAAGGAATACACAATAGATCTTGACATATGTCACTTATATTAACATGAGTTTCTCTGAATTTGGCTATATCATACTCATATGGGATTGAAACTTGTAACCACAGTATACGGGAGCTAGGTGAAGTTCCTGCACCAAATCTGACTGAGCGTTTTGGCGGTTTAACGTGAGCCTTGACGCGAAACGACCTACGGTTAATTTAATCCTTCGAGTACAAACGGGATGTCACCGCACCTACGTTTAGCGTTGACAACGCTAAACGCGATGTATCAGCGCAGCATATTGTCGTCTTTCGAATATTTCTCTATTTCTGATTTTCTCAAATTTTCAGACATCACAATTAAACGTATATAATTAATGCATCAAGTGTGCCCGGCATTAAATTATAATTGTCTCGTTTAATTACCCATAAGCATGACCCAAACTAAAATAAATGGTCTATCTGCAGATACCTATATAATAAGTGCTTATGTTTAAAAGAGAAATCACCAAAAGTTTATTCTGCCTGTATGAGTAAGTAAATCATAAATTTTGCTGCAAGATAAAAAGAGTGAATAATGAGAAAGTTAAATTCAATACAGAAAAGCACATAAATTTATTCCCGAACGGAGAATTCGTACAGATATAGTGTACTAGGTTCACGTTTTCGGAATCGTGAACCGATTCCATGTGCTGACGTGAACAAGACATGTAAATCAGCCTTTATTTCAAAATCCACCATAGAAAATCCTTCAACTGTTTGGGGTGAACCAGAAAGGGATATAGCCGTTGTCAGCGAGAAACACCCGAGCTATACATGGAATAAACTACAAGATGCTGAAAAGTTTTTGGCACATGTTACAGTTTACGTTTTTCGTTCTCTTTCGCATTTACACAACATGAAATACGGCCAATAACATTAGCCAAAAACATTTATAAAATGAGCTAATATTTTCCTCCTATAAAGAATGAAATTGAAGAGAGAATAAACATAAAAATGTAATTAACTTGGCCCAACACATATATGTATATTAAACATTTTAATTAGCTTCCATTATTTTTCTGAAACTGAGAAATATGGAAAAATATTTAGACCATAATGTGGAAATATAATACTTGTGTGTTAAATGAGGCTAACAAAAACAGATAAAACTCTGCTCCTACACGGAGCCTAACCATTACCCTAAGCTTTTAGCTGCCTTTTTGAGCGTCCTCAGTATCCACTCTAATCTGTCTATCACTGGGAGGTACTTTTCAAGAGTGACCTGATCATCACTCGCGATGGCTCTTATCACTAGACATTCAGTCGAGGACACCGAGGTGCATTCACTGATGAAAGCATCTAAGGCTCGTAAAACGTCCATCTCATCGGTATACTCTTTTAGAGCATCAAAACTTCATTAATTCTTAGGTTAATCTTTTCCATTTGAATTTATTTTTTATTTAAAACTCAAGGAATTAAAAAAAACACAAAACTAATCACAACCACGCCCTCATACCCCCAAGAGGCCCTTTCAAAATGTACTATAGGGTACAAAGGAACTATAATTTTAAACCACTTGAATTATTTTAATAACACTAACAGAATAAATATTTTTTGAAATGTTATTAAAATATTTTTAAAAATAAATATAAAACATAAACATTTTCGAATTTCTTATATGAAACTAATTAAAATCTAAGGGTACCGTCCCATATCGGCAGAAAAAGCAAAGCAGAAAACAGAAAATCATAAGAAGATTTACACTCTCTTTCACTCTAATGAATTTCTGATTTTTGCTTTGCGTTTTCTGCTATCATAGAACGGCACCCTAAGTTATCAGGTTCAAATTTGCCCCCTCTCTACTTTTAACCGTTAAGATGATTCATCCCCACCAAACTACATAAAAAATCTGTAAAGGTTACAGACTCTGTCAGTTGTGCATAGTATACCTTCCCCCCATGTGCTCGGATTGAGTATGCCCTGGAAAAAATGTGGGATCACCATCTCGAAAGCTTAGGGTAATGGTTAGGCAACTGGACTCGCATCCCGTAGGTCGTGCGTTCGATTCCCCCCCAGCGTTGCGTGCGAAATTTTATTTGTTATATAAGCGTTTAAATCTGCAAATAACGATTACTTATAAGAATATCCATAATATAAATGCGAATAAACAATATTTTCTTAATTAATAATTTTTTTGACTCGGGAAATCGTTAGATACTATTCTGTAACATTTACAGGTGTTTGTCAGTAATCGTTACATATATTTGTCAGTAATGTTTACGGATGTTTCATGTTAGTGTTACAGCTACATCCTGCAACAGTTACATATTCTATTTACATAAATTTTATGTAATGAGTACTGAAATTTTATGCTGTCACTATATTAGCATAGGAAATCTGTAACGGTTACAGACTTTTCGGTAAGTTTAATGGAATTTTTTTCTCCGTGAAGACTTACAAAATATCAATACCATCAAATGCATGTTTAATCAACATATACAATCTGTAAATACTACAGATATTTCTTGTTATGTTTACAGAGGATGCTTACAGAAATTTTAAGTAAACCGTACATATCGGGAAGTAATATTAACTCAAAAAATCTGTCATTTCTATCTAATCTTCTGTAACGAAAACATAAATTCTTTAACATAGAATCTCCAGTAAATTTAGAGGATACTTTTTTCTCCGTGTAATTTCATTTTTACATATAATGTATATATAAGTTTCAACGACAATTCCGAGGAATTTTACGGATCTAGAGATATAAATAAACGTAAAAAATGTCCAGTTTTTTTTAAGCGAACACTCAACCGTTTCAAGTACTTGCCTTAGGAATGTACAGACATACGTTGGGTAGATTACACAGATGCAGGAAGGGATGCTGGAAACTCGAAAGGATGCAGGCGACAGTCGAGGCAAGTAGTAAGCCCCTGTCGGGTCAGACGCGTCTGCCCCAAAGCAACTTGACTACTGAGACTTCATGAGGCTATTCCAACGTTCCAAGAATGTTAGAAGAATAGTTCCTCTGGGCATCTTATCACCTGGAGAATCTCACAATAGCAGTGCGATGTTCAAAAGTCTCTTTAAATTTAATGCTAAAGTTGTATTCGAATAGAGAAAACTATACATCGCATTATAATGGCAAAAATAACTTTATACGGTTCCATATCCCAGCTTACTGTAAAGTTGCATCAACTTTGCTCGCAATGTAGGTCAATTGATTCGATTTCGTTCTGCCATAGCTATAAATTGTGAAAGTTAAAACAGTTCACAAACATTTTGTTAGACGAGAGGTTATTTTATTACACTAAATTAATTCTAATATAACCAAAAGAGTATGTATGTTAAATAAAATAAAATAAAATAAAATAAACATAAAATTAATTATTCGGAAAATCTTAATATTATAAATTAGATAATTAGATAATAACTTTGAAATGAATGTTTTTTTTTTTTAAATCCTTTGACATTCTTTAACCTCATTAAAAATCCCTTGGTTGTTCTTTTACAATCTTTTAAAAATGTTTAATATCATTTAAAATTCTTTGAAAAAATTAACAAAAAATTTTTAAATTAATTAAAAATTCTTTAAAATAACTTGAAATCTATCTATCTATCTATCTTTAGCTTGAAATTCTTCTGAAATCCTTTAGGAAACCTTGATATCTTTGAAATCTTAGAAAATATCTTAAAATCCTTTTAAATTACCTAGAATCACTTTAAATTTCTTGAAACCTTCTTAAATAATTCCTTAAAATCACTCGAAAATAAATTAACTAAAACTTAAAATAACTAAAGTCTCTTAAAGTACTTTACGATATCTTCTAATTTTTAAATATTTTGCAAGCTCTTGAAAATCCTTACATTTTTGGTAGAATCACTTAAAATTTCTTGAAATCTCCTTAACTTCCTTGAAATTACTATTTTGAAATTTTAAAAAAATTTCTTAAAATCAGTTATTGTTTCTATATAATTAATACTTCTTTTTTAAAATAGGACTATTGTTTTTAGAAAATTAAGTGGTTTAATAACCATATATTGTGAATAATTAATTCGCAGAATACTTCTTGGGGTATTGACCAGTTTTTCCTAATAGGTGGGGTATTTACTAGGAAATTTTGTCACTAAACTGACAAGGTCCTAGCCAGTTTTCCGTAAGTAAGGCAATATTCTGCCAAAACCTTACGAGTCTTGTATGAGCCTTGCCATTTAACCTGATTAGGGCTACATCAGAAGTGGGGAAAACCGATCGGGTGATAATTTCACTGATTTAATTAGTGATTAAGTATTTCACTGATTAATTCAGTAATAGTCCACTGATTATCAGTAAGTTCTTACTAATTTAATAAGTGAACCGATATAACCTTTAGAAATTTCAATAAAGTATACTTATTAGTTTTGGAAATCAAGTTCCAATTTCAATCTGTAAATTCAGTAATTTATTGTGGAAATTTTGAATTCATAAAAGGTGTAAACGCGAACCACAACGCGAACAACGTGAAGTAAGCATTTTATCAATTGTATCGAACGTATTTACAAGTATTTACCGGGTCAATGTGGCGTCGTCTTTTGGATCATGAAGCCTATTGAAGCGTCTTTTCTATCCGTTTTTTCACTTATTGCAGTGTAAGGTAAATGTAATGATTTAATTATTGGAAACTGTTTCTACGTTTGATTGTGTCAAAGGTATATGTATAAACAAAATTTTATTCAGAAAAACTTTCGATGAACGTTTAAGGCTATTGTTTTGAGGTTAGACTAGCTGAAACTTTTGCTTTTTAATTGCATCTAACATTTAATTTATTTCCAGGTAAATTAAAAACTATCAAAATTGTACTTAAAAGGAGCCTAGAACGAAGTCACTTTGTCAATTTTTTAAGAAGATATGTATTCACTGCATACATGAGTAACTTTTCACTGATTATCGGTGACCGGATTCTAGCTATTTGAATCAGTGAAATTTCACTGTCAATCAGTGACTTTTCACTGATTCAGATTTAGAGAGTAAGGAATATAAAAGAAGTGATTTTTTCTGACAGGAACGTCATTTCTGCTGAAAGTTCTGGAGAGAAATTCGTGAGTAGAAAAGTACAGTTGCATATACATCAGTGCATTTAGCTGTGAGCAAGTTAGAATCTTTTATTTTTCACTTTTGTCAAGTTTCATAATACCACACGTGCCATTTTGGTCGAAGGCAACCGTTACTACTTGTGGGAGAAGGAGACACATAGTCGCGCCAGTCTTTTCCCCCGAGTTTTCTCAGGATTCTCTCCATCAACCCCATCCGAAAGTGCACAAACCCCTGACTCACCCCTTGTTGGTTTCCGCTGGGACTCGGAGAAGTCAAGACGCGCTGCTTCCGTCGCATCTTTGCAATTTAATTTTAGCATTGCCTCTGAGGAGTTTTGTACGTGTGGCCCAATAGCTTAGACAGAATTGTATATCAAATAGAAATTCAAGTTTAAAAGGAATCGAAAGAAACTACCTCAAGTTACTCAACATTTACTCAGGAAATTGCATATTAATCATTCATGCCTCATCACTTCCTCGTCACTCATTTTATTTTATGAACGAGAATTTTCAATCTCGAAATTTCTTCAACATCTTATGACCTAAGCTTGGAAGCTTTCAAACTTATTGCCTTAAATTTGAACAGTTTCAAAGTGGGAAGGTTTTTCAAATTTAAATAGATACAACTAAAGAATAGAAACTACACTCTCCAATGAAAGATTTCCACAATTATTGCTATCTTATACTGATTGTGTAGTATACATAAAGAGATCCAAGTCTTGTTACCACCAATTAGAGAAAATTCCAGTCTGGAAGTTTTCGAATTGTCGTGAGTAACAAAAAATATTAATTAGAAATGGAAATTATTTGTCTTATATCGAAAAGATAGAAACTTTTAAAATGATAATTTTGTAGATTTCGAATCCAATGTTAATAAAACTGTAAATTGGAGTTGTTAAAGATTTAAAATATTTTTTAACCTCCAAGTTTGCAATTTCTTTTCATGTTAAATAGTTGTTTTTCTCATTGTCAGTAACTTTGATTAATTCTTGTAAAATGTATTATTTATATTATTATTATTTATTTTGTTATATTTCCAGTCATAAAATTGTGTTTCTTAACAAGGAAAAAGAAATCGATATTTCACAAAGTGTTGTATACTGCTTTTATGGCATCGATCTACATCTGTATGTGACGTCCATCTGTTTCAGAGGAGGTATTCGGCTCTAACAAGGCACTATGGTTCTCTCCGAGTGGTACTAAATTGGCCTTCGGCTACTTCGACGACAAGAATACACCAATAATGAGCATCCCCTTTTATGGATATCCAGGCAGCATGTCTTTCCAATATACAACTGTCATCCCCATTCATTATCCAAAGGTGAGTCTGCAAACTTCTCTTCAATGTTTTATTCTAGCAATAATATGGTAGATAGGGAAGCGACGACGAATGCAGCGCGGTAGCCAATGTGGCGCGTTCCAATTTTCAAATATTAAAGCATTTTCTTTTTCGGACGAAAAGTTTGAAATGTATTATTCTGCACTATTAAAAAATATTATTTCTTGAAATTTCAGCAGATATAATCCCTCAACTATTTTAATAATATTGAAAAAAAAAAAATATATATATATATATATATATTTATTTATTTATTTATTTATCTTATTTCTATTAAATTTTACTTTGTATTCATTATTTTTTGTTTATTCAATAATTATGAATTGAAATCGAAACGCGCACCTGCGTTGACTGCGCAAACGTTGTGTGACATTTGAAAGAGAGGAATTTGATTAGATTTGAATTTGATCAAAATCGAGACTCTCGATTTTGAATTTCGCTAGAAATATATTATTATCTATATTTTCTGTGCTCATTTTTTGAGCTCTATGCTTCCTCATTATGATGAAGTTGCAATAGTATTTTACGTGACAAAGGGCGAAAGGCAACAATTTCATGAGTGTGAAGTTAGCTGCCTGAGCGTAGCCAGGGCAGATATCACACTCGTGAAATTGTCGTCTTTCCCCATGTCACGAATACTATTTTTCATCACATAAATTGAAAAATCACACTTTTTGATGCCTTTTCTTCAGTTGTTTTTTCATTTCAACCCTACGGTTGAAACTGCTACTTTCAATCCTCTATGGAGGTATCGAAAGGTGAATTTTTAATTTTGATCTTATGAAAATGAATTTTCTTCCTCATAGAGGAAGCATTAACGATTTGCCTTAATATTTAAAAATATATATAGTTCTTTTTTCTCCAAACAAAGATTCTTTCGACCTCATCATTCATAGATACCTTGCGTCGAGATGAATCGATTTATCTGTAGGATTAGTGTTTTTATTTGAACCAATATACAAACTAGCTGTCAAGTTGTATCAACTTTTGTACTAATTCAATGAGCACTTTGCTTCCTGTAAGCAAATATGATTTGCTTCCTCATAGAGGAAGCATTAAGTATTCTTTACATCAGCATTAAATTTTGATTACTTGAGAATTTATATTCAAAAAATTCATTTTCGAAAATTACAATAAAGCATAACTTGCTTATTTTTTTAATAAAATGCATTTATGTTTTAGGTGAATCGATTCGTCTAGACACAGAGAATCATCATTTCCTTTACATCAGCTTTAAATTTTAATTATTTCAGAAATTATAGTAGAAAAATTACTTTATTAAAAATACAATTAACCATTACTTTCTTAATTTTAAATGAAATCAATTAATGTTACAGGTCAATCGATTCGTCTCGACATAAAGAATATTCAATTTCCTTACGTCAACTCAAAATTTTCATCATTTGAAAACATAGAGCAAAAAATTACCTTTCAAAATTATAAATAAACATAACTTCCTTATTTTTTAATGAAATACATTAATCATATAGGTCAATCGATTCGTCTCGATGAAAGGAATCTTCATTTCCCTTACATCAGCTTTAAATTTTCAATATTTGAGAAATTGTAGTGGAAAAATGAATTTTACGAAAATTATAAAAGTACATAAAACTTTTGCAATTAAATATTTTGTTAAACCATTGTAAGAAATTCAACTAGGTATATAGTGGAATAACTATTCAAAATTTCATCAATTTATCTCCACGCGTTTTCAAGAAATTGCTGTATCGTGACACACATATACACACACACACACACACACACACACACATTCGGACATTTTTTCAGATCATCATATTTCATATATTGCCCTTGAAATATGCTCAAAACAACCTTTTTTAGGAAACTGGATTTTGTTACCCCTACAAAGCTTCCTCTATGAGGAAGCAAAAATGAAAAATTTTCAAAATTAAGGGCAAGTATTATTTACCCGATCCCTACCTTACCGACATTTTTTTCTCTGTAACGCTACGTTTGTCTGGTCTTAAATTTTTGTAAAAATAAAAAATTTTTTTTTAAATGTCAATATTTAGGACCAGACAAACGTACCTTAAGGCTTTAGTTTCAAGTATAAAAATTTTCAATGTGGTATTTCAATAAATATAGATGTAGCGTTACAGAGAAAAAAATGTCGTTAAAGTAGGGATCAGGTAAGTAATACATGCCTTTAAGAATAATCATAATTTCATTAATATTCAATTAAAAACATTAATCCTACTGGTCAATCGATTCGTCTCGATGCAAGGAATTTTTATCTCCTTTACACCATAAGCTTTGAATTTTTAATATTTGAGATTTTATTGTCAAAAAAACCATTTTTAAAAAAATTCTAAATGTGTATAAAGATTTTTTAATTCAATATTTTTAAAAATCCTTTGGCATGTTTTGAGATATGAGTGGGGCCAATATACCTTCCATATTTCATCAGTTTTTATACAACTGGCTTTAAGTTAATAGGGCGACAAAAAACGGCAACATCCATACATCCATACATCCATACATCCATACATACAGAGTCACACAAATACATCCGGACAATTGATTAGAATGTTGCATTAGACATTTATCAAGTGAGGAAAGTTTAATTAAACCATTTGAAAAATATTGGAAACTGTAACGATTACAAAAATATAAGAATAAAACAAAAGTTAACCCAAATTCACTCAATCTTTAAAAATAAGAAAGTAATAACAAAAGCATCACTGAAAACCTACTTCTACTATTTTAAATATTTAAATTTCATATAGAATATTATATAATTAATTAATATAGACCTTTTAGAAGGTCTTCCAACTTATTATACTTTCAAATTATAATGTAATGCTCGGTATTCCAAAATCCTACATAGCTAATCATTTTCCTCTTCTTCTACCAACATTTTCTCGTTTGTGACGTAAAAGCACGGAAGGAATTTAGGATTTGTTGCTCATTGAAATTTTTAACGTCGGCGCACCTTGCTAAGCAAAAGTCTCTTCTCTGTGCAAAGAAACGTTGCCTTTGCTTTAGCTACACTCTCAGAAGATTTAAAGGGAAAGCATGCGAGACATAAAAACGCTGAAAAAAAAATTTAAGAAAGTGGGGAAGAAAACCGTTTTACCAAGATTTTTCTCATATCATCAAAGTCTTTTTATGAACCTTTATTAATGTCATCCTTGTCATATATGAAAATGAAAAACCAGTTTGTTGAAAAATTCCACAGAAAAGATAAGTGCTCCAACTTCTATGCAAATTTTTCCTGAAGCTTTCTCCTCCTTCTCTATTTCATCACCCTTCATCTAAAGTTGGTCGAGCGACAAAAATTATCTGCTTTCGAACTTACGTAATTTAAAAGTCAATTCGCGAGTGTAAGCCATTGGTATGTTAAGCAAACGTAAAGGAAACGAAAAATCTTGATGCTATGTCGGATGAGTATAAAAAGCACAAAATGATTTTTATACTTTTCACAGATCTCTCTGTGAAAGAAAATATTTTATTATAAGTTTAAAATGAAATGCGGAATTCAGAAGTCATAATAAACATCATGGTAAAATAAGTAACTAAATAAAATCCTAATTGAAACCTTAAAACAGATCTAGCTTTTCCTAAAGAATTTCGAACTTTTATCTCTAAAGAAAATTGTTTTTGAAGTACGTGAGATTCGTTAAAAGGAAAAAAGAACTTCCATTAGATTTCCACGTTAAAATTGCTTTTACAGCTTCAACATTAGTGAACAGTTGCTGCTCTTGAAAACTATGTTAGTGCTTAGAAGAAATATTACGATCGTATAATACTACAATATCTTTCAGTTACTTAAGTTGAAATTTTATGACATTTCTGACATTCCACCCCTTCATACTCTAACCTTTATTTCATCTTAACAATGTTACTGCAACTGCCATTTGTCTTCTTCTACCTCTCTTTTATCGAATGTTTAGTCTGTTACTTAATAAATGCAACCTTGGCAAATTATAGGATAATAAAAACCTTATGATATCCTGAATACTAATACAAAGTATTACTGACCATGGTAAAAGTTTGAACTATATCTAGAAATTCTTTCCAATTAATTTCTGTTATTATTAAGGTTGAATTCACTACAAATCATACAGGCTCCATAGTCAACACGTACATTTCACGTTCAAGTCATAGAATCATTTGCAGATAAAATATGTTCTTTTCCAAAAGATTTTAGACGAGACGTATTTTACCGATTTAATATAACAATTTTGTTGACAAATTTATGAGCGTTAAGGGCATGCTCTGCCCCGTGGTTTGTGAAAATTTTTTTTCAAAGTCACCACGGCCAAACGAAATGATATATCGCTTTCAAACTTTGGGATATGGGAAATGAGCCACTAACTTGCATTTTAAAATTTAATTTGAGTAGAAATTTTGAAAAAAAGCTAAGTCGGTAAGGTAGGGATCATTGGGCCGTGGTGAATTCCAAAAAAAAATTTTCACAACCCACGATATGACTAACCCAGTTATAGCGTCCTGCTATAAATAGTAAATAGATAGGAATTCTATCCTTTTCTATCTCTTTCTATCCGTAAGATAGTAAAGAATAAAGATCGTTTATCTACATCTACCTTTCGCCTATACCCGCCTATCTCTTTCTATCACCATAATAATCCACATCAACGCTTATCTTTTTGAATCTCCTCTTTTCTATTCCTTTCGCTTCTTCAAAGAGGAAGCTTTGTAATGATGACAAAATCCAGTTTCCTAAAAAAGATTTTTTTGAACATATCTCAAAGGCAATGTATCTAATATGATGATCTGAAAAAATGTCCGGATGTCTGTGTGTGTGTGTGTGTGTGTGTCACAATCCAGCAATTTCTTGAAAACGCGTGGAGATAAATTGATGAAATTTTGAATAGTTATTCCACTATATACCTAGTTGAATTTCTTACAATGGTTTACCAAAATATTTAATTGCAAAAGTTTTATGTACTTTTATAATTTTCGTAAAATTCATTTTTCCACTACAATTTCTCAAATATTGAAAATTTAAAGCTGATGTAAGGGAAATGAAGATTCCTTTCATCGAGACGAATCGATTGACCTATATGATTAATGTATTTCATTAAAAAATGAGGAAGTTTGTTTATTTATAATTTTGAAAGTTAATTTTTCGCTCTAGGTTTTCAAATAATGAAAATTTTGAGTTGACGTAAAGAAATTGAATATTCGTTATGTCGAGATGAATCGATTGACCTGTAAGATTAATTCATTTAATTGAAAAATAAGAAAGTTATGGTTAATTGTATTTTTAAATAAATAATTTTTCGACTATAATTTCTGAAATAATTTATATTTAAAGCTGATGTAAAGAAAATGAAGATTCTTTGGGTCTAGGCGAATCGATTGATCTGTAAGATTAATTCATTTAATTGAAAAATAAGAAAGTTATGCTTTACTGGAATGTTCAAAAATGAATTTTTTGAATATAACTTTTCAAATAATCAAAATTTAATGCTGATTTAAAGAATACTTAATGCTTCCTCTATGAGGAAGCAAATATGATTTGCTTACAGGAAGCAAAGTGCTCATTGAATGAGTAAAAAAGTTGATAGAACTTAACAGCTAGTTTATCTATTTGTTATCTATTCCTGCTTATCTACATCCACGTCTATTTCTTTCAATTTACATTTATCTACCTCTTTCAATCTATTGTCTCTCCTCATCTATCTCTTTCTCTCTCATTTGCAATCCAATTTTGCTTTCTCTCCTTGAATCCGCACTTCTCTGTCTATTTATCTCTCGCCTAACACAATCTATCTCTTTCTATCTATCTCCTTGTTACTCAAAATTGCTCTTATCTCCTTCAATCACCACTTCTCTATTCCTTCTTATCTCCCACATAGTCTTGTCTGTCCCTTTCTAGTTCCTTGTCAAACGCAATGCACTTCTATCTTTTTCAATCCCTACTTGTCTATTCCTTTTTATGTCATGCCTATTCTCGTTTATACCTTTCTGTAATAATAATAATAATAATAATAATAATAATAATACATTGTCGTAATACATTGATTGTAAAAAGAAAGTTAATCAATTAAAGTATCATTGAAAAATCAAAAAAATTGTATAGGTAACCTATAAGCAATTTCTCGTGTTCGAAATTATAGCCTTAGGAATGCATTTATGGGTTACAGTTCAGCTATAAGTCATAGTTAATTCTTGATTTGTGTACTTTTGAACGTTAAGGCCACTGATTTTTGGATTTTTAATAATAATGTAAATCTGTCATCTGTAAATTGCTGAACCAGAATTCTCAATGCGATGTTTCCATCGGTCTAACTATCTATTGATGTTTCTAGTATGCGATTATTGCTACTGTAACTATAGCAGCAACTCGTCTTCTTATATTGATATTTTGTATTTGCCACTTGTAAATATTAATTTCATAATGTTTCTTGATTCTATTGAATGGTTTTCGCCTATTGAGACATTTCATTTATATAATACATTATAGTATTATAATAATACAATATTATATTATTTCGTCCATTGCGAAGACCATTGCCAATAAATTCGTCCATTGCAAATTCTATTATGCTTTATTGTATGAATGTTCATACGTATGTTCTATATTTTATATTGTGATATTTAACTATACAATTATTCTGATTTTTATGTCTATTTCATTACAAAGTTCGCTATTTTGATTTCTGCCATATCTCATACTTCTATAAGTGGTTTAAATTTCTGTTCTCAATCCGGATTTCAGTAAATACTTTAACATATTATAGCCAATTATTCATTTTTACTCTGGATTAACGTGTATTAATTCTAATAATGGACTCTCATATTACTTTTGACTCTATTTAATGATCCGACTATCAGTTGACGAAATATACAGAGACTTTATTTGTTTTGTAAATTTCCCCAATCTGCCCAATACATCTACATATTGAATTTCTATCGTTGAAACTTAAATAAAATATAAATCTTTTTAAAGCAAATTTCTAATATTAAAATAAATCCGGATATTTCTATTCAACCCTCTTAAAACTAAAAGTGAATTTAAGTCAAAATAAATAAAAGTCAAAAGACTAAATAATTTAGTCTTGTCTATCTTCAAAGCGAAGAGTAATAATATAAAGGCGAAGGAATTTTTTCCTGAATAAGACACTTGTGTTAATAATTTATTTATTTTATTTTATGTAAAAACATCTTAAATACAGATTTCTCTAATTCTAAGAACATCGTCCTCAATCGGATTGCAAATACATTGAACCCTTAACAAGATGTCCGCTCGATCTCAATCGAGACGTAGTTGACAATTTCGATGCTTTACGACCTCGTCTTGGCGAGCGATTCGGTAGCCAATTTCAGTAGCGCGATCGTTACTGGATAATAGAATTCTCCCGCATTCATGCAATGAACGCATTTTGAGGTGGAATGAGTAGTAATAAATCTATATATATAGAGGGAGAGGAAGAGAGAGAGAGAGAGAGAGAGAGAGAGAGAGAGAGAGAGAGAGAGAGGTGAGAGGTTGGAGAGAGGGAGAGAGAGAGAGAGGAAATACACGTTTTTGCGTATATAAAAGGAAGAGTAGGTGCACCTTAAAGTGATTTTGAAGGCGAATCCCTGTGGTGAATGATGGGTAGCTCTCTCGAGCTTACCTTTCCTCTTTCCAACGCAACGAGGAGGTGGTTTCAGTTTCTTACACTCCACACTATGTATCTTTAAATCCTAAATTCTTGCCCCCAGGGTATCTTGTGTCTGGTCTCTGTATTTTCACCACGTGCACCTGAAAGACGATCGATAACGTAAATAAAACTTCGATTTAGCTAGTAACGTAGGGAAAACAATGAGGGAACTTTCTTAATTAAAGAGGAAAGATGTTTCATGTAGTTCCATACTCTTTTCCTCTTTAATTTCTCTTTCTCGGCGATGGCTTATAAATTTTATATTGTCAGGAAAGAGGAGAAAAAAAGAAATTCAGTTCCTGAATGATTCAATTAAAAGAGTTTAATGTTTGCACTGGAAAAAACGTGGACTCAACCCTCAGTACAATAATCGTTTTCAGTATCTCTCTAATCCGATTATCAATAAAACGAGTATCTTGCAAACGTAAACAAGTTGTGCTACTGACCATAGTCACGGTCCCTAAGGGACAGAGAGAGACAACTCTTTCTGAGCCTCTCTCTCGAAGTCTAGATAACCATTCGTTCCCTTTATATAAATATGCGACCGACGCAAATTCTATGAACCCAATAAACTGAGGTTGATTCAAACCGAAAGCTGAGTGTATCTCCTATTATAAAAAGAACATGCATTTCAGCTAACTTCATAGTGTTACCTTAATAATTTCTGACGTCAGAGTAAGTTTTTAGTGCTTCCATGGAAAAAATTACACTACTATATTTAATCAATATTTTTATTTTCATTGTTAATATTTTTATAAGTATTCAACGATATAATATGGACCTTTCTTTAAAAATTTTGCAATTTTATTCCTAAATTTTTACTCATAATACTCTATTTTTTATTTTAAACCAAGGTCGGTTATTTTTCCAATACTGAAATGTATATCCTAACCATTTATAATATAAAAGGACGAAAATTCAACTCTAATTCAGATTGTTAGAAAAGGACTTTAGCCTTAATTTGCACATAACTTTTGCGTACACTACGGTATTAGTTTTATACGTGGTAAACTTATTCGCCCCAACATACTACTTACTTTCCGTGAGCATAGAAACGTTTACTTCAAGTATTCTTGGAATAAAGTACGGCAATAAAGTGGACATTTTTTCGACAAATTCAAAATTTTCCATATTGGAATGTGTTAATTGTTACGTCTTGGTAGTCGTTACATGTTCCCAATTTTTAAAAAATAAGAATAAGGGGTTTTCTCGTTTTGGGGTAGGAAATAGGATTTCTTATTTTAATAGTTAAATTTATTTAAAAGAAAACAATCTTAGTTGACAGGCCCTTTAAAAATCTCTGGTTAATTGCACTTATCCTCTGAAAAGAGACACAATCATCAGTTTTCGGACTCTTTAGACAAGAACTTTTAAAATAAGATTTTTATTTACCTGGATAATTTTATTGTTGTTTTCTTTAGAAAAGCACCCCTGGGGTTGGTGTGGAACCGCAGGTTCCCTCTTGAAGGGTCAGGTCTGTCCTCACTCCTCACAGTTTCTTTCGGATTTTTCAAATTGATTAGGGATGATTTCGGTGAACTAGTTTTAGACAGGTTAACTAAGTTGAGAGGGTAAGTAGGTCGATAATTATATATTTGTTCCCAACAGACTCCAAACAGACTTCGAAACAGACTGGAAACAGACTGATGACTCAGGTCCAGATTCTCCGTTTTTATAAGGGGTTTGGTATTTCTGAAGAGACAAGTGTGTTGGAATCAAGTGAAAATTTAGAGAATGGAAATTTGACGCTAACTTAACTTTCTTCGGGTATTGCCTACTTTCGCAACTTGTCAAATAGCTATTATAATAATTACTAGAAATTTTGAATGACTCTTCCACAGTAATATTTGGTAGCTAGATACAACTGGCAAAATAATACTGCGAAAGAATAAATCAAAATTTCTGGTAATGAAGAGTACCTTGTGAAAATAATAAGTTTTTATTATTGCAAAATATATATAATTTGTTTAAAATTTCCTCAAGTGTCGATTTATACAAGCGCAAGATTTAATATTAGATTTATTATAAGATTTCCTTGTATTGTTTGAGAAAAATACAAAAAATGTATTTATAAGTGAATGAATGCTTAAGGTATATGTCAACTTTT
Organism: Synergus japonicus; assembly: GCA_900474275.1. Classification (NCBI taxonomy): domain Eukaryota; kingdom Metazoa; phylum Arthropoda; class Insecta; order Hymenoptera; family Cynipidae; genus Synergus; species Synergus japonicus. Next base: position 26,594 of record UCOH01011311.1, read on the forward strand.
TTTTTGTTATCAAAATAAACATTAGATGGACGAAAATTTAAATTAGATGTGAATAAACACGTGAGTTAGTCAATTAATGCATAAGAGGAAGTAAATTCAAACCAATGAACTTGACCTTCATTTTAAGATAATAAATTCAATTGGTCAATTCTTTCGAAAGTTGTCTTGCTAACAAATCAAGTTTTACACAAATCTAATACCTTCTCTGATGAAAATGTAAAAAGAGACGATGAGATGATGTAAGCAGAAGCCCAAACATTCGTTGATTGCGTATAATAAACCAAGTAAAAGCTCTTTCTGGAGTAAATGTTACTTGGCCTTGTGTGGAATTTCCTAGGAATTTGTCCTGAAACAGGGAAAACGTGCCGCAATATTCGTACGTCACTCATTCTGGAATTATACAGCTGGAGGAATGTCTTTGCTATTTAATCTACACTCTACACTCGGCAAGATTGTTTAAACTCCTTGACAATTTATGTATACAAGAGTGCTTTGAGAATTGGTTTAAGTGATGATAACATGCCTTTGATTCAGCGTGGTATTTAATTAAAGATTCGTAGCGTGAAATGCATATTCATCAAACCATGTAGAGAACTATTGTTTAGTCATTTACATTATTTTCATGGTTATACAAGGTACTTACGGTGAGTAAAAAAAGGAAAAGCTTTGTGCAGTTATGCTCCTGAAAGTAAATTAAGCTGAGATACTTTACACTTTGATGTGACACTTTAATACCACAAGTTGATAATTTAGAGACTAACATTATTATGCATAAAAGACCAACGTAAAAAATTGTTGAAGCCCTCAGAGAACAGTTCCTGAAAAGTGGATGTATTGTCGTAAAAGCTAACGATCCAAGAAGTTAATCGCGAGAAACATTCGCGAATTGAACTCCCTGAGCAATTTCCTTTGAATTCAATAGTCTCGACAAAAGCGAAGTCAATAATAACATATGGAATGTAGCCACTTTTTCAATTTTAAAAATTATTTTTTTTATCGTACAATAAAGAAATACTTTTACGATTTTACATTTGTGTAGGACGTTGTGGACAGATAAGCTTGAAAGATTTTAAAACGCTAATTAGGACACGAGTATAAATTAAGATTATGGTATATTATACATAAATTATAATTATTATAATAATAATATAATAATTATAATTATAATATAATATTAT
>UCOH01011312.1:0-25957 GCA_900474275.1 Synergus japonicus
TATAATTTAATACTATTTCCGTTTTGTTGTAACAATTTATAACCAATGTTAGCCATTCTCAATACATTCGTAATCATTTCGTTAGTTTTGCAACATTAATAACAAATCATTTGAGCATTTGTTAATAGTGAATCTTTTCTTGTTAATAAATATTTTTCTGCGACAAATGTCTAAATAATTTATCTGTTCGAAATCATTGTTTGTTGCTTGAGGATTTGTTTATAACAAATCTCTTTTAATTAATATTTTACCTTCGACATACCGAATTAAATTATAATAAATATCTATTTTCATTTAATAATTATAATCATTGTCTATTTGTTGTAACAAATATCTTTTAATATCTAAATAAACTCATATCAAGGTCAAACCCTGTGTTGTAACATTTCTTAGCTAACCTGTTGGCTATCCTCATCCCGAATTAGCCTTCACACGAGGGTTAATCAAAACGAGGAAATTAGGGAAGATAAGAAGGAGTTATTTTGATTTTCCTTTAAATAAATATCTTAGACGTTACAGTAAGTTAAAGTATTTTTTTTTAATTCTAAATAAACCTTAAGGTGACGGTACTGTAGGATTTTCCCCTAGTATATTCCTTTTATGGAGAAATTCTAGTGGATCTAGGGAGAACTAAAAAATCTCATCTGGCAACACTGTCACAAAATGACCTATTATTGTGTTAAAATTTTTATTTTTAATATATTTTTTCACAATAAACAGCAAAAAAAAACACTTTTTTCAATTTTTTTTTACTTTTGTTAAATAAAATTGACAATATTAATCACAAATTAATATCCATGGCTCATTTTGTAGCCACTGTCATACTGAATCTAAAAAACTTTGGGTTTTTTTTTCGACAAGCCGTTGTGGAGATATCGTGTGGGAGCCAATCTGCCTCCAAATTATGACGTTACGTTCATCGGCGGATTTCGAAAAAAAAAAATTTAATGTGTTTTAAGAATTTATTTAACATACCTAAAATTGTAGTAAAAGAAGCAACAAGTTCCAATAAAATTGTCAATTTTAATATTATTCCATCAGGAACAACAGGAAAAATTTAACATATAGATGTATTTGGGAAAAATAGTAGTTTGGAAAAATTATATGTGTCACTTTTCGCTTCTTCTTTATCGCATTACGATATCAATTTACATATCAAGAATAAAGTTATGAACCTTCAGTCTTTGGTGCATAATTAATTAACTGTTCCAAGTTTGGAAAATAATCTTCGATTTACTGTCAAAAAAATTCAAAAAATTGTAAATTTGACCCGAATGTATTATTTTTCTGCAAAAAATATGTGTATTTCTTCATGCTTCTAATTACTCTTTGTATAAAAATAACTTAGAGGTAGTTAACCTCCTTAATGCTGTTTTTTTTCTTCAAAATACATAAATTTGTGTAGAAAATACTTTTTTATGTGAATGACGTATTCATTTCGATTTTTTTGCTCGATTTTAAATTTATTTTGCAATATTATACATAATTTACCCTGGTGGTGGTGGTGGTTTACCCCCTTATAATTTTAAAATTATTCTTGAATATATACTCTATTTCATTTCCATTGTTATGAAACTATTTTCCCAATTTGTTTGTGTATGGAAAGTATATGTCTCATTCCAAATAAAAGGTAACTTTTGGCTACTACGAAAGTTGAGATGGCAATGATCGATTTTGGGTTCGAAACTAATTTTTTTCTATTGTCTGAGGTGTCAAATGTACGAAAATTATAGTGGTTATGCAGTTGGAGGCAGTTATTTTGAAGGATGAACCGTTTTGTGGCAGAAACTAACAATCTCTAAAAATTTTCTGCTTCGGCATAAAAATACCTTATTTTATTAAAAACATTGTAAATTTTGTCATTTTTTAGTTTCAGATACCAAATAAGTATAAATATATATGCAAAATCAAATTTTATTTACAATTTAGTCCAAAACATTAACCAAAAGGCAGGAAAAATTAATTTTTCTTCTCACTTTTGTTTGAAAAGAATATTTTAAACATATTTTATAAGTTTTATATAAATATTATAAAGAAAGATCATTTACTAAGTAAAAAATGAAAGTACTAATACCTAATTACATATCTCTCACTTGTTTAAGGAGAAAACATGTAAACAGGATTTCGATGGATGTGGGGACAGTAGTGGACATTGCGTAACAATGCATAATTTTTATATACAATATAAGTTATTTATTCTTAATACAAGATCATAGTACGTAATAAGTTTAAAATTATAATTTTTTATTTTTATATAATATTTAAATTATTTTAATAATTTTTCGATTTTCTTGAGCAACTTGCAGATTCACTTCTAACTTTCTTTTCAGAGCATTTAACTTTTTATTTTGGTTAGTCTGTAAACAAATTAAGATTCAAATTTAATCTAACTGCACGTAGAATACGATGAAAGAGTATAAATGTATTTTCGAGGAGAGTAGTGGACATTTTGCACTTGCTTGCTTCTCCTTACGAAAAGGATAGGTTTAAAACATCGCGGCTAGTTGCATTTGTAAGTGAATTGAAAGCAATAAATAATCATATGTTTATGATATAATTAAAAACATTTCCTACCATTTTACAAGCGGGACAGTATAGTGGTCACCCGTTGCACAATAATCCTTCGAATTTTTTTCTGCCTTCCCATAAAAATTACATTTCCACAATTAAAACGATCTAGTGGTTTCGTTTACTTGAGAATAGCTGTTTACTTCGGATGCATGGGCAAAACAAACAGTGTTGCCACACACACAAAATATTACGCGAAGGCAAAAATGAGCGCCTTTTGGCAAAATTAAAAAAATGAAAATGAGGGATATGTTTTTGGTAGATATAATTATAATCTGCTAGAAGTAATGAACGAATATCAAATTACCAGTCTTATATTTTAATAAAAAATTTATTTTGTATAGTATAACTGAAGGAAAATTTAATATAGATTACAAGATGACATGTCGTAAGTGCCCTCCGTGTAATTTTAAAATTATTTTTTAATGTACTCTATTTCACTTCCATCGTTATAAAACTAATTTTTCAGTTTTTTGACGTATGAAAAGTGTATATTATCACAGACACAAAGTAGGAAGTGTTTAGGGGTAGTTTTGTCGAAACACGTAAACTTTATTTTTGTTTCAAGTATAAAATATATTTTTTTAGAATTATTTCCTGTAAATTAAACAATTTTTAGCACAATTTTAAAAATATGTAGAGGTGGTTTACCCCCTTATGATTTCTTTTTGTTTTGAGAAAATTACGTTATTCATCTTTTATAACGAGAAAACTTTTCCAGTAGGTTTGATTGAAATTAATCTGGTTTTTATATACAAAATTATGCAATCGACACTTGGAACCCCTATTTTTGAGGGCCTGTTTTACCCCATTAAAGTGTTTTTCCGCAGATAAAAAAAAGTGTCGCTTAGTTTTTCGAGTACTACAACATATATTAGGGAGAATCAAATCGGCGAGGGACACCTGCTGGACCTTCCTTGTCAGTTTTGTCTTTACTCTATTGAAGATTCATACACAAAAGTGCAAAATGAGCAAAGTGAGTAGTAGTATTACCACTATAAGTGCACGAATCAATTTTCCAAAGAATTCCATACCCACCATAGACGAATGACTAGTACGTATGTACTTTGTGGCAATCTTCATTACAAAGCTGCAAATAAGCCATTGCATGGCTCCATTTGTAGTCTTTGTAAAACTGAATTTTTAGTTTACATTCAAAACCGCCGTGAAGAAAATGAATCGAGGCGAAACCGTTCTCCCAAGGAAAACTAGGAGAACGAAGATCCCGAAAAGAAAAAATAGTCCAACAACAATTAAATTAAATAAATAAGGTACGTTCAATTCAATTTTTTAATGTTTTTAAGTGTCTGATTTTTAAAAAAATGTTTTTACAATTTGGTTTACACTCTTACATAACAGAAAAGCTTTTAAAAATTGTGTTCATTAAAAAAAATCACACATTTGAGTTTAAAATAAAGTAAAAATTTTGCTCTATTTCATTACGAGAGTTCTACCGGCTTTTTCGCGTTTCAGCTGGCAACTAACTTCAAGTAGGTATTTTCCATGGGCCTGCACAAAATCCTGGTATATTTAATGTTTAAAATTCAGTCAGTTTCGAACCTTCAAGGTGTAGTGAGTGTATTTAACTTTGAAGTGCGAAACAACAAATCTGCAGAATGGAATCGAAGGAGATGACGTAGGAAGAGATCTTGAGGATCAAGGAATTTTTGGCATAGGTCTTCAAAACCAAAGTTAGTAAAATGAATAATACGAAGGTAGGAGGTGTTAACATTTTTAATAATGGTTTAGATTTCCACTATATACGTATTTATCACATGATGATAAATACTTTATGTTACGTGTAAATAAAAAAAATGATTTCATCCTGCGAAAGTAACATAAATTTTCAAGCACTTAGGAATGAGTGCCAATTTCAAGTGCTTGAAGAAATTAGAGAGAACAAGTATGAAAATTTTATAGACTCTCTGATGAATTGGCTGATGCCATAATTGAAAATGATAGAAGCATTTACAAATTTAATAATGATTTATATTGTGCTTATCACATTTATAAATTTAAAAGTGAAGATTTTATAATAAATTGTGCTCAGGAATATTTTCAACTTTTAAATTTCTTGATTGATAACAGGTTTAATTTTTGTTGTGTGAAAGAAGTTTCAGGAAATTCGCACTTTGTTCAGAGATGACAAATTTATCACAAAAATGAATCCTGACGAAATCGATGCATGGACCAGTTTCCAAAAAGTCTCAGAGAATTTCTTAGGAAATCAGAAAAGTGATGATTACGAAAATTTAGTTCAAGATTTATTGGAAAACTTCATGAAGTTGGGTTGTTTAATGAATTTGAAATTACATTTTCTACACTCTCATCTCGATTACTTCCCAAAAAATCTCGGAGACTACAGTGAAGAACAGGGTGAACGTTTTCATTAAATTATTAAGGAAATGAAATTTCGGTATCAAGGAAAGTGGGATGTAAACATGATGACAGATTTTTGTTGGATGCTTAAGAGGGACACCGAGATGAAGACGCAAAAGAGAAAGAGAAATCCGTTAGATAGATCTTTTGAGAACAAAAGGGTTCGCTACAAAAGAAGAAGAAGTGTGAATTTTTGCAATAACACGAAACGCTGTTTGCATCTTGGAGTACCTTCATCTATATTAAGGTAATGCACAGCTGATTCGATATATGTGCATGGACGTAAGTTTCACAAACTATGCACATATCATTTGTGATCGGGGTGACAGGTTTGGGGCAATTCTGAGACCGTATCCAGATAGAATGACCCTCAAAATCATAGAAATACTAGTTATCGCCTTTCAAACAACGTATGAAACTGTAGTCAAGTTCCGCAAAGACACATTTTCGTATTTTTGCAATCGTCATTCTAACTATCAAGTTAATAACTTAACTTGACCTAGAAATGACCTTTAGGATCATCATACAAATAAAAATGAATACCATACCTGGACGTAAAATTTCCCGCTCTTTCAGAATTTGTAGTCAAAAAATCACTTTTTTCACATTTTGAAATTTGACCTTGAATTGACCTTGATGCAGACATGATGGAATCAAACGGATTCCAGAATCAGATCCAGCGTCCGTTAAAACTATAAAAATGATAGTCATCTTCTGTCAATCGATTTTTTTGCCGATTTGACCTGCAAATGCCCTTAAATTTGACGTGATGGAGCAAAACGGACTCCGAATTCGGATTCAGCGCGTCAAAATACATACGAATATATAGGTCCGGTTTTTGGATTTTACCACTTTTTTACATTCTAATCAGAGAGAATGTATTAGATTTGTGTAAAATTTGACCCCCCCAGTTTTCATCAAATGTCCACGTTTTGGGACCCCCTGAACCCGAAAAACATGTTTTTACGAATGTGTCTGTCTGATGAAAAATGTTTCTTTTTGAACACTCTATAGGATAGGCATAATAACTTTTTGAATTTTCTTAAAAAATCTAAAATTCAAATTTTGAGCCAAATAACGCGAGATACAGAGAAAATGATACGAAACATAATTATTGGCCTTAAAAAGATCTACAAGTTCCCCTTGAACCATTTTTCAATAGGATGAGTAGTTTTCGTTTTAATCATGAAAAATATTGTTAAACAAAGCCGAGCGCGAAGCGCGAGTGCCCTGATGAGAATGTGCTCCTTAAGGTCGATAGAACCTTAAGTAAATTAGTTTTCGTTCGCATTGCATTTCATTTTGTAGTAATTTAAATTTAAAAAGTAGGTGCCAGCGCGCGAAGCGCGCAACATAGAGCGCGATGTGAGTACGAGAATGTGCCCGCGGAAGCGGGCAGATTTTTTTTGTGTGCCTGTGTAATTAAAAGTTTTTTGTCCTTTTATGTTTTTATGTAGTTTTATTAGTACTAAGGTTTTTCTTCACCCCTTCCTTTTATCCTTCCGAAACCGCGCTGAGAGCACCCATTTTTTAAGCACGCCAGTGTGTAATTATTAATTATTAAAATTAATTATTACTCGCTGCCAGTCCTAAGCCTGGAAAAGTGCGAAGGAAAAATAGTCGCTTACCAAAACTATAATTATAATTATTATAATTTTTATTACAACTTTTAAAAAAATCAAAGTTTAATGTTGATGTAAAGAATACTTAATATTATAAAAAATTTCGGGGATTCTCCGTAAGATTTCTTAGGGAACATTCGATATCTCCCAGGTATACCAAAACCGCTTTTTTCAGTACTTCGCATGCGCTATTTTATTTTTTGCTTGCACAAAATTAATATCATTACTGTATCTGCTGAAATCATTAATAATTAATGGAATCACTAATCATTAATGACCTAAAACTTTGACGGAAAATAACGACTAGATCTTTGGAGCTGAAGACGAGTTCAGAAGAAGCTCATGTAATAACACTCGGTCTTCTTTAGTTAAAAAAGTGTCGAAAAATTTTAACTTCAAGCGTCCTTCTACAAAACTGAACCAATTTTTAGAACAATATCCACATTTCTAACTGAAGGTTGTGATCCAGGTTTAATAAATTCTACCAACTGAAACTCGTGGTTTCCCTCATCTGAAGACATTTTTAATAATTCGCACTTTAAAATATATGATAAAAATACACTCGCGTCTCGTCGGTTGTACACAGTTATTGACAGCTACAGGCATCTCCGACATCTTCAATCCACTATTTTGTTGATCCTCAGTAGCTTATGGTCACGTGGCCATTGCGATATTCTACTGCGCATACGCCACAAAGCGCGCGTTTATTGAAAATTGTAAAAGAGATGCGTGTGATGCAATATTTAATAATAATTACATTGAAAAATTTTACGACTTTTCAAATGATAAAAAAATTTAAAAATACTATATGTTTGTATCTTAAGTAATAATAAAAATATTAAAAGAATAATTAAAGAATAAAAATATAAAAGAAACTATTACATATTAAAGAAGAATGAAAATATTAAATATTATTATATATTATTATTATATTATTATTAATGAAAATATTAAGGAAGTACTATAAGACAATAACCTATCGGGGGCCAGTCGAGGGAATATCGAGATTTCCTATCTAAATAATCTAGCTGCGACCTCGTAAGAACCAATATTTAGTTTAGGAATAAAGAGGCAATTTCTACCCGGGCTATGGTTCGGAAAATTATATTCCCGAACATTTTAGGGAAAATTCCCGAAACTTCAGGTAATTGAACGATAACTACCATTTTATAAGGAATTTTCCTAAATCATTTATGAATTTACCCGAAAAGTTAGTGAATATTCCTTAAATATTTGTAAATTAAAAAATGCCTAAGACACATTGGGAAATTTCCCAATAAATGTTTGATTTTCCATGTAAGTTAACTTTTAAGCAAATTCGTTTCTTCTACTAAAAGTTATTACTATTGATTATATATTGATACTATTTATTATCTAAACTAATTCAGTTTGTATAAATAATTCTTTTTTCACATTTCTTTCATATCACTAAACATTATTACTTTTGATCGAGTGGCGTATTTATCGATATTATTTAATTAATTTTCAATTATTTAAATAAATTCAATTTTTACATTTTCATCAGAGAGAATGTATTAGATTTGTGTAAAATTTGACCCCCCCCAGTTTTCATCAAATGTCCACGTTTTGGGACCCCCTGAACCCGAAAAACATGTTTTTACGAATGTTTTTGTCTGTCTGTCTGTCTGTAGATTTTTAGTTTGTGAGCACGATAACTTTCGAAAGAATTGACCGATTGGATAGTCCTTTGGTATACTTTTTTAGTGTTCTAAAATGAAGGTCAAGTTCGTTGGCCAGCCATTTTGGATAAAAATTTAAAAAGTTGGAGCATTTTGAAAATTTTTGAAACCACTTTTTTTTTAATTTAAAAATTCTAATGACGGATGTTCGTAGTACTTAAAAAGACGAACAATTTTTCTTAATAACTTTTTTGGATTAAAAAAAAAATTGAAAGACTTATAACATTTTGAAAATCCAAAAAAATGAAATAAAACTTGAATTAGAAGCCAAACAACGCACGATATGAAAAAAAGTTAAAGGATGAAAAATGTTTCTTTTTGAACACTCTATAGGATAGGTATAATAACTTTTTGAATTTTCTTAAAAAATCTAAAATTCAAATTTTGAGCCAAATAACGCGAGATACAGAGAAAATGATACGAAACATAATTATTGGCCTTAAAAAGATCTACAAGTTCCCCTTGAACCATTTTTCAACAAGATGAGTAGTTTTCGTTTTAATCATGAAAAATATTGTTAAACAAAGCCGAGCGCGAAGCGCGAGTGCCCTGATGAGAATGTGCTCCTTAAGGTCGATAGAACCTTAAGTAAATTAGTTTTCGTTCGCATTGCATTTCATTTTGTAGTAATTTAAATTTAAAAAAAAGGTGACCACCCGTTATAATTATTAATCCAATCGCGCGCTTGAGCGCGCGTTTTTCGTATTTCAAATATTCTACGTCATTAGGTTTACTGCTCACTTCATGTGTAACCAGTGGTAACGCTGACGTCAGAAATTGAGGTAACGCTATGAAGTTAGCTGAAAGTATATTCTTTTTATAATATTATAGTTTAAGATAATTTTTCATTTGGAATTTAATTTAGTGATTGAATATCAAATTCTGTAAATTCAAATATTATTTCTTTAAAATATCGTCTAGAATATTCTCTCTTTTCGAAGTTTCATTATTTTCCATTTTCGGACTTGTGTTCAGGGTTTAGCTCGCAATTAAACTCAGTTATGCAACCCTAATTTTATTACATTTATTTTTATACGATAATCTCTTCAATGCACGCAAGTTCTCACATATTTATATTATATTATTATTTTTTTATATTATATTTATATTTATATTGTATTTTATATATTTTATTATATTTTATATTTTTTATTTTTTATTTTATAATTTTATTTAATTTTTGCTTCCTCATAGAGGAAGCTTTGTTTTCGATACATTTTCTAATATTTTTAAAATCGTTGAATTAAACTTTTCTCACGTGATAAATGTCTAATACAACATTCTAATCAATTGCCCGGATGTGTGTGCGGACGTGTATGTGTAAACGTGTGTGGAGGTGTGTATGGATGGCGCCATTTCTTGACGCCCTATTACTTAAAGACAGTTGTAGATAAAGTGATGAAATTTGTAGGGTATATTGGCACCACTAATATCCCAAAACGTGCGAAAGGATTTTTCAAAATATTAAATTTTAAAATTTTTATCTGGATTTTGAATTTTTGTAAAATTGATTTTTCGATTATTACTGCTCAAATAATGAAAGTTCAAAGCTTATGTAAGTTATGTAAAGAAAGTTTCCTTGCGTCAAAAAAAATCGATTGACCTGTATGATTAATGAATTGTATTGAATTTTAAGAAAATTATGATTATATCTTTAATGCTTCCTCTATGAGGAAGCAAATTTATTTGCAACATTATCATAATGAGGAAGCACAGTGCTCATAAATGAGCATAAAAAAATATAAATATAGTTAAATGGAACACCTGAGATCGAATTCACGTCCCCCTTTTGTTTATTAAAATAAATATTTCGAAATTAATTGAGTTAAGTTTATATTTTATTTTATTATTATTATTATTAAAAATATAAATTCAGAGATTAAATGTTAATCGCTCGTAAACTCCAACTCTGATATTAAATAAAATCATAACAACTCCGAAACTATTTAATATTTTGATCTGAAACTTTCCAAAAAACTTTATTATTGTTTTCTCCGCATTTATTTCGCGAGAAATTATTTCTTGCTCTAAATTCTCTCGATAATCGAATCGCTCGAAGTTACAAAAGTCCGACTCACGCCGAGCATCAGAAAACAATTAATAATAATTTTAACGAAAATAAATTTTTGAATTCCTATTATTCTATTATTCAAAGAACACCTAAAAGCAGATTCTCTGAAAATTTTATTTAAAAAATCCAAAAACTGACGAACTATGCACGAGTTGAAATAAAAAAGGATTAAAACCGATTTTTTCAAAAAATCAGTTTTTTGCCTTTAATTTGAAAACTAAAAAATTTATAACTTTTTTTCGAGGATAAAAAAGATGCGCTATAAAATTTCACATATAGACACATTCTTGAAAAATTTAAATTCGAAAATTTTTTTGGAAGCACGGTTTCGTCCGTCCGGCCCAATAAAGGTAGGAAGCGGGGAAGTAGGCGAGTACTCATTTATCCTTTCACTTTATTTAGTTCCCAAAAACCAAGCAAAAGGTAGTTCCATTACTAGAATGATTAATATTTACCAAAGATAAATGGAAATTATATTAAAAATAATTGATTATTACACAAGAAACTTGTAATTGTACTATAATTCATTACAGTTTTAATTAAATATATATTGTAATTAATTACAGCATAATTTCAATTTTATTGTGTAATTATTAATTATTTTGAATGTAATTTCCATTTTTCTTTGATAATTATTATTTATTCCGAAGGTAAATACAATTTTTTAAATCTAATTAGTTATTGAGAATGAATAATTTACCATTTTTATAACCCTAATTTTAATCTGCAATTTCCTTATCATTTATCTTTCGTTTATCCACCTCTCCCTTTTTAAATACCTTTGTTAATCATTTATACAATAATCACTAATTTATCTTTTTCAACCCCTTCTTTCTTTTATCTTATCCTATTCCTTTTGTTGGCTTCTATCTACTTCATATTTTTTTCTGCCAATATAGTTCCATTTCTTTATCTTTTAAGGCCATGTAAGACTTACTTGATCCCTTACCTTACCGACATTTTTTTCTCTCCATCACTACGTCTACATTTATTGAGATATCAAATTAAAAATTTCTAAAATTAAGAAAAATATGCTAAGGTATGTTTATCTGATCTTAAATTTCTGTTAAAATAAAAAAAAAATTTTGAAAATTTTTTTTTTTTTAATGTCAATATTTAGGATAAGATAAACGTACCTTTAAACGTTTTCTTCATTTTAAACTAAAGTAATTTAAATATTTATTATTATGAATGTATTAATATGATATATTATTATAATGTATTATTATAATGTATAATTGGTTTAAATATACTCAATCTACAAAAAAATTGTTAAGACGAAAATTATTGTGGGGACATTTAACGGTACAATTGATATTAATCTTGAGGTCAATTTTCTGGGTCAAATGAAGGTCAAGTCCCTTTTTGAAAATGGAAACCCCTATCTTTGACTGCAGATTTAACCCTTTGTGGCACATTTTTTTCTAAGGAACAAATTTTACAGTCATAAGCACCTTAGGGGGTTTTCGGGGTCGCTGTTTACGAATCCAGAGTCAGATTTCCAAAATTCAAAATGTTAAAAAGTCAACATTCAAAATTTCCAAAAATCTTAAATTCCGCCATCTTGGATTTTTCGAAATTGAATATTTTGAATTTAGATTCAGATTCAGAGATAAAAATAAACACCTCAAGAACAGGGTTGAAAAAAATACAATTTTTATATTGGGTTTGTTTTGAGAAATACTGCATTTTAGAGTTTTTTAAACAAAAAAATAGAGTTTATAACTTATAAAACATTGCAGAAAATTCTGAAAAAATTCTGAAAAATACTTTAAGGTGGACTCAATACAAAAAAAATTGCCGTTCGAATCTACAAGATCGATTAGTGGAAAATGAATTTCTCCGTGAAAAAGTACCAATTTGGATTATTTGTTTATATACATTATTTTCTTAATTAACAATTAATGACTGATAACCTTTTTTTCACATTCATTTATATCCTAGAGACTTAGGAAAAAAAAACCCGGTACTTGTTCTTAAAAAAGTAGTTAAAAAAATGTAAAACCATGGAGAAAAAGGTGGGACGCTGAACGATTCACTATGCCGCAAAGAGTTAAAAAGAGCGGAAAATTTCACGTTGAAATAGTGACCTTGGAAAGGTAAAAAATAATAAAATAATATAATTTTATATTATAAATTTATATTATATTATAATAATCATAACATAATATAAATAAAATAATAAATAAAATAAAAATAAAAAAAGTCGAATATACTCCAACTACAAAAAAATTCTTGAAAATTTTTGAGCTTTCTAAGGTCATCATTTTAACGTGAAATTTTCTGCACTTTCTAAATCTATCAAACGAAGGACGTTTAGTAGCCCTTTTAAGAATAAATTGAAGAAATATATATGGCTAAATTCACGCCTCCAATATGCTGTCAATTAATTTTAAATAACTACTTTTTTAACACGAAATAACTGAACCGAGATGAGATTATAGACAAGAATGCATTTGAATAGAAAAGAGTTAAGCTGTGAGATGGAGAAGAAAAAATTTGAATTTTGGATTTTTTAAGAAAATTCTAAAAATTGTTACATGAGTCCTTTAGGTCGTTCAAAAATATATATTTTTCATCCTTTGACTCTTTCTCATATCGTACGTTATTTGGCTTTAAATTAATTTTTTTTTTTTTTTCAAATTTTCAAAATGCTCTAACTTTTTTAATTTTCATTAAAAATGGCTGGCCAACGAACTCGGCCTTAATTTTAAGACACTAAAAGAGTATACCAAAGAGCAATCCAATCGGTTAATTCCTTCAAAAGTAATCGTGAACGAAAGCTAAAAATCTACAGACACACACACACACACACACAGACAGACGGACGGACACATTGGTAAAACTATGTTTTTCGGGTTCAGGGGGTCACAAAACGTGAAGATTAAACAAAAAATGAGGGGGTCAAATTTTACATAAATATAATACATTCTCTCTGATGAGAATGTAAAAAAGAGGAAAAACTAGCTATAGACAAGTATAGGCGAGAGATAGAAAGGGATACAGAAGAAATGGGGTTTGAAAGAGATAGACTGGAAAATAGAAAAGTATAGACGAGAGTAGGAGAGAGATAGGAAGAAATAAAAAAATTGGGGATGGAAAGAGATCGAAGCGAATCAAAATTAACATGGAGATGGAAAGGGATACACAAGAGTAGGCGAGAGATAGAAAGGAATAAGATTGAAAGAGATAGAAGCGAATTGTCATTGACTTGGGTATAGCAGAAGATAGACAAGAAAAAGCGAGAGGTAGAAAGGGATAGAGAAATGAGGATTAAAGTAGATAGGAACAGTTTTAATTCAGATGAAGATAGAAATAGATAGACTGGAATAGGCGAGATAGATAAACATAGAGAAGTGCGGATTGAAATAAATACATGTGGATGGTAATTGAAATGATATAGAAAAGTATAGAGAACTAGAGTTTAAAAGAGATAGAAAGGGATAGACAAGAATAGGCGAATGATAGGAAGGAATAGAGAACTGGAGATGGATAGAGATAGAAGCGAATTGAGATTGACAAGGAGATAGAAATAATATAACTGAATTATTCTCTACATGGGATTTTTTTCTGTTCACAGTTTTTTTGTTTCGGGAGGCGTAATAAAAGTAAAAAAAAACTTTTTTCTGTGTTATTGGGTATAAATGGGAAAAACTTGTAGACAATGTTCGCGAATATATCACCGTCATAAAGTGGGAGGTGATAAAAAAAAAAGTGTTTTATCTCTCCCCAACTTTTACCCTGTAGAAAGAGATATATTGACAGAGATAAGAGATAGAAGGGGATAGAAAAGAGGAGTTTCGAAGAGATAAGCGAGGATGTGGATTGATATGGAGATAAAAATGGATTTGTCGACGGGGACAAGCATGAGATAGAAGTTGATAGCAAGATGTAGGATTTCTATCTCTTTACTGCCGGCAGGGACTTTCAGCACCTCTTTTATATAGAAAAAGAATTTTTTTCGAATTCGAAAAATTTCACAGCATCGGAATTCCACTGCAGAAAGGGTCCGCAGCGTGTGTACCGGGTGTGTTCTATGGTTCTATCGGTGACACGTATAGGTCATTTCTGATAACATACTTCGCTCGATCCTAATATTCAGGTCACTCTTACTATAATTTATAATCTAGATCTCTGTGCACCCTTTGCGTATACATATATTATAATGAAATAATTATGTATACAAAATATACACATATATAAAATTAAGAAAAACTTGAAAGAAAAGTTGTAGATAATAAACAGTTCGCATGTTTAAAATAATCGCATTCACCGAAGAAAGGATATTCTAATATTAAGAATATCATATTCTTAATAAAATGTGGGACCACCATCTCGAAGCTTAGGGTAATGGTTAAGTAGCTTGACTCGTGTCCCGTAGGTTCGTGTGTTCGATTCCCCCAGCGTTGCGTGCGAAATTTTATTTGTTAAATAAGCGTTTAAATCTACAAATAACGATTAGCTATAAGAATATCCATAATATAACTTTGAATAAACCATATTCTTAATTAATAATTGTCTTTTAAGACAAATAACAGGCCAAGAATATATTCTTAACGAAAGAGAGAATATTTATTATTATTTTACTCTCTGCTTTTTACAGACCTTCTTTAATAGAATAAAATTTAAATTTTTAAACTAACAATTTCTTGTTATTTTACAAAATATTATTCACTATTTTCAGAAATAAAAAAGTAGAAGGGGCCAGATATGGGCCAGACCAGGTCCACATTTTTACACGCCAGATCTGGGCCCGATCGGGTAGGGCGTTTCATTTCCGGTGTGGCGCTAGACAGATTACCCCATCGGGGCCACATTTTTCCCGATCGGGGCCACATCAGCGCCCTAGCAAAATTTCTGCACGGGTCCCTTTACCATTTCTCTTTAGCATTGCCCTTTACCATTATTCAATATATTATTTTTATTTACCCTTTTTCATTTCCTTTTGTCATGATTTGCGTTATCCATTTCCCTTTACCTAATCTTTTCTTAACCATTCCCATTAAACATTTCCCTTTAGCGTTTCCTTTTACCATTTCTGTTTACCATTTTCCATCACCGTTTCGATTCACCATTTTCCTTTAACATTACTCTCTACCAATATCCATTACCATTTCCTTTTATCTTTTCCCTTTACCATTTCTCTTTACGATATCCCTTTACCATTTCCTTTTACAATTTCACTTTACAATTTCTATTTACCATTTTTTTAAACATTTCCTTTTAACATTTCCTTGAACCAAATCTCTTTAGAATTTTTCTTTACCATTTCCATTTATCATTGTAAAAGAAAATAGTAAAGGGTTATGTTAAAGGGAAATAGCAAAGGAAAATGACAAAAGGAAAAGATAAAGGGAAATGGTAAAAATAATTGTGAAGGGAACTTGTAAAGGGAAATGCTAAAGATAAATGGTAATGGAATATGGTAAAGAGAAATAGTAAAGGGAAATGGAAAAGGGAAATGATAAAGAGAAATGATAAAAGGAAATGTTAAAGGGAAATGGTAAAGGGAAATGATAAAGGAAAATGGTAAATGGAAATGGTGAATGGAAATGATAAAAGAAAATGTTTTTAATTATATGGCTTTGTAGGATGTTTCATGGTGCCATATATTTAAAAAAATTTTATTTTTGAATTTGATTTTGAAGACATCAGGGGCCAACTCGAGAGGTCTGAAGCAACCAGGCAAATTTTATGCGTGGTTATAGAATCCGGAGCCTCAATTTTAAAGGGTAATGTATAAAAGAAATGGTAAAGTGAAAATTGTAAAAGAAAAATGTAAAAAAATTTGGTTCAAGGAAATATTATAAGGAAATGTTTAAAGAAAGTGTTAAAGGGAAATGGTAAAGGGGAATGATAAAAGGAATGATGAGCTACAATTTTTTTTAAAGCGTTTTTTTTTATTTTATCATGTTGCTAATGAATAGAGTAAATGAGGAAATGATTTTAATTAAAAAATAGTTGTTCATGACGATATTAATATTATCTAAATATTTCAAAAGCAAATAAGTCCTGTTGGGATTGTTATATACATTGATTCTGCCCCAACGTAATAATATATTATCACATTTAGCATATAGTTATAAAAGATACATTATCAATCTATTTTGCCATGAATAAAATATTTTCTGCATAAAATGCATTAGTAAAGAATTATGGACATATATATATATATATATATATATATACATTTACATCAGAAATTTTAATAAAATCGATACAAGCACATCCGCTTAGTGGGCATGCGTGTGACATAATTTTTCGTAAATTAACTGATGCATCAGTGCTTTTATACTGATCACTATTAGCAAGTTTTAATCATTGCTATAATTTTTCTATTCTAACACATGTCTACTATTTGCCACTGACTGAGTTATAGCTATTGTCTACAGTAGAATTTATTCAAAATATAACAGTATCAATATATCCAGACTAATCAGTTGATTTAGAAAAATTTTTGAAATGACCCATATTAATATTGATTTCTAATGATCATTCTTAATGAATTTTTTTTTTGTTATTCTTTTTTCGTCGCTATAGTTCCGCCTTTCGCTCCTTGACAGCCAAAGACAAGCTTAAAAGAATGAATGTTCTTATAATTAGAAAAGACTAACGCGCAAACACTTACAGTATGTGTCGGTGGTTAGTCGATCGATAGTGTCTTGCTTGAGCTTGCTATTCTTCTTGCCCATTTTTGTCACTTCAGCTCCTTCTTCTACCCCTTTTTCTATCCCTCTTGCACCCTTTTTTCGAAGGCACGCTAATAAATGATCCAGATCCAGCTATTTCCTGCAGATCTCACGCCTCCAAACCAGATACTATAAATTCCCATCATATTTTTCCTCTCTCTTTCTCTCCCTTTCTCTGGATAAAAATATTTCGTTAGTAAAATTGGAATAAAAATTCCTTAATGTAATAATTTTGTTAAAGTAACAAAATTAATTCTCAGAGCAAAAACAACACCAATGCAATCACCGATTGGTTCTTCTTGTTCCTGTTTTTGCTCTAAGCAATTACATTGTCTATACTTTGAAGAATTATTATCCCACTTTTATCAGCGAAGTAGTTTTATCCACTTCTTACTCAAGTCTGTTTGGTAGACTAGAAGAAAGTGGGAGAGAATTATATATTTTCATTAACTTTTTTTGTGACTAATGACATAATTCTTATTAAAAAGCTTAAGTTAAACTTTTCTAACAACTCTTGTCTTGTTTCCAAAATATTTCAATTACAATTTCTTAAGAGATTATATTATTTTATTAGATTATTTATGTAGAAAATGCGGGTATACAATTTAAAAAAGAAGATGTTGAATTTAAGAAAAAGATAGTAGGCAAAAAGACATGGACATTCTGAAGATGTCTTAAAGACATCCTAAGAACGTCCATGTCAGGCTAATTGATGTCATAAAGACATCTCATGTGTTAAAGACCTGTTTTGGACATAAGACGTCTTTAGAACATCAATTGGCCTGATACAAACGTCCTAAGGGTGTCTTTAGAACGTCCTCAGGATGTCATTGACTTTGCTCACTGGTCTCCCATTGATTCTCTCTGGATTCATGTAACATGCTTCAAAATTAAAATAATAGATTTTAGCACCAACTATTTTTACTTTGTAATAAATATCGTTGTAAAACTAATTTTTCTTAGTAGTCCTATTCGGTTTGTTAAAATAATAATCAACAAAATGCCAACAACATTAATGCCAAGAAAAACAGTGTCTATTACAACCGATAATAAAATAATTCCGGTTTATATTATTTTTATATAGTTAGTCCTAGTCGCTATTTTTTCAATAAATTATACCACCATTACATTTCTCACACATATAGAATTTATGTTTAAACATATAGAATATTTATAAATGTTTAACTCGAAACTAGTGCATTGAAAATGACAACTACATTCATATTTGACATTTTGGGATACTTCCGGATGCGAGAGTTTATTTATGCATGCAATTTATTTATGCATTCAATTTATTTATGCATACAATTTATTTATTACTGTGGCTTGTAATTTATTAGTTTCAAATACCGATTTTATTTACAGCCAGCATCAGTCTCTATATGAAATTCATGTCTTGTGTTCACTTATAAAACAAATCACACCATAGAATTTATCGATAAACGAGAATAATAATAATTGAACTGATCAATATTTCTGGATTCACGGTTTTCTAATTCAGTGTTCAAAATGACCATTTTTGGATTTAAGTGGACGGTGATACTATGACCCTGGGCGTCGGACTGACGACTGATGGCGTCAGACTGGCGCGACGGAACTTAAGGGAATGCGCAAGCGTTACGCAGTCTCCGAACATAAATTTATAAAATATCTACTTCTTGCTTTCGAAATCACCCTTTCCTATCTAATCAGATAGGAAAGGTTTTTTTGGAAATTGTGCGAATTGTGTAAATGTGCCGAATTTTAACACTATCTTTTCTCCAGATTATTTTCTTTGTGAAAAAGAAAAAAAAATCTTGTCGGTAAAAGGTCCTATCTAAAAAAAGTGATGTTATCATATATCTCGAAAATATCGAACAGACTGTTGTCGAACACCTGATTGGTGGAATTTTGTGGAAATTGCGCAAATTGTGTGCATAAACGTACCGAATTTGAAAACTTATCTAATTTGGTTTTATTTTCAGATATTTTCGTTGTCAAAATGAATGCTGTCAAAAAGGTTGTATAAAGACATAGGGTAATTTCAAATAACTAGCAATTATTATTAATTTGATTAATTTCTCATTTTTGCTCACCTTTTGATGGTAGAAAAAATAATTTCGAATTTTTAATTTTTGAAATATAAAATCTTGTAATTCTTTATCTAATTTCACAAATCTTCATGAGTTTTATAAAATTCCTTAAAATGTCTTTACTATCAAAAAATTAATAAAAAAATAAATAAAATAAATCTTTATTATCAAAAATTTTTATTGACTTGATAGTCGTTAAAATTATACTTAAAGACCCCTGAAATCTGATTAAATAATCTCTTTAAATTTCTGAAAATCCACTGACATTTTCCTTAAAAATTCTGAAAATTCCTGAAAATCCCATGAGATCTCGTAAAATTCCCACATAATATCTTAAAATTCCTTTAATATCCTTCGAAATCTGGTAAAATATCTGAAAATTAATTAAAATTACTAAAATATCAAAATTAATAACAATTGTATGATATTTCGTTAAATTCTTTAAAATTCTTGAAAATCCAATATAACTCACCAAATACTTTAAAATTTCAGGAAATAAAATCTCCTTATAATTTCTCAATATCTCATCAAATATCTTAAAGTCGCTTAAAATTACATAGAATCGCCAAAAATATAATCAAATTCTTTACAATTACTTAAATTCCCATGAAATCTGATTAAATCTCTTAAAATTCTTTAACGTAGTTGTGCCGAAATCGAACCTTTCTTAGGAATTGACTAAAATTTTCAAAATATGTAGAAAATATTGTTAACTAACCATGCTCCAATTTTTAGCTTAATCGTGTGTTTCTAAAGGCAAATATTTTTAATTATGTTCAGTACTTTTTGCATGGGTCTCTTATAGCTAACATGGGCAATCGCCACATTATGAAGTCTAGTATGAAAACGAATCTTACCATTGAGCTAAAGAACTACAGATGTATAGTAAAATATCGTGTGGATTTTATGAAAAAAAATCAAAATTATTGTGCGTTTAATATAAAAGATATAATATTGAAAAGAATAATATTTCTGTTCTCGCGAGACACATGGTGGGGGTAGGCAGTGACGATGTGGCAACACTGAGATGATATTTCGACGATTTTGACAATACTATTTTGAGGCTATAAGTGCATCACCACCATTTTCTCTGAGAAAGAAATTGCAGAGTTGCCAATATCGTTGCCAGACGAACTGTGACTGCGAATGTGTGTATACGTATATAGGATGCTTCCATATGATTATACAATCCCAGTCAAAATTTTTTACCAATGGTTAGAAGAGATCATGCGATATCTTACATCTATCTGAGCATAAACTTTTGTGTGTTTTTGCCGCGAGACAACTACCTTAAGATCCATTGAAATTTTGTTTTGTTTCGAATTCATCACAGAGAATTCATCATAGAGACTTGTCACACTTTACTAAATCGAATGATCTTATTTTAAATGATGAAAACAAAGAATCAAGAATGAAAATTCAATACAAAGAAAATACGAGAACCGGCGTTGGCATCACACACGTGGTCGTGTTTGACTTTTATATTGATTGTTGATCCGACTAGGGATCTCCGATCGAACTGAGCGATCGGTTTCCGAACTCTTAGATGAGAACAGGCGTTTTGATATTATTGATATTGTTGATCTGACTAGGGATCTCCGATCGAACAGAGCGAACGGTTTCCGAACTCTTAGATGAGAACAGGCAAAGGGACGCGCAGTCGCTTGATATTTTTTAACTAGAGCATGAGAGCTCTGTATCAAACGATTGATCAAGATGAACTGTGTTAGGTACCAACGCCGCTCATGCGTAGGAGCATTTCTTTATCCTTATCTAGTATTCAAAGAGTTTGAATTCTCGCGTAGATTCGATACTATACACTGTAAAAAGTTTCGATGAACATTCCCACATAAATCATAGGAAATAAAAATACCAGTGATAATTGTGGGAAATTTACCAAAATTGCGTAAAATTCCGTGTAAATAGTAAAGTTCCGTTTAACTGTTTTCGAGCAATGTAATTTCACATTCATGTTTGTTAAAATGCTGTAAAATTCCAGCGGCGATGTAAAATACATGGATTGGAAAACGTCACGCATGCGCAGCAATAAGCCCGGGTATTTTAAATTCTAGAATTAAAATGACAATTTCAATGAAAGGGCATTTCAATAAGAAATATGTAAAGGTGATGGAAATTATTTATTGATACATAAAAGAAGTCTTAAATGTTTTGATTAGACATTTTATGCCTATACATATGAAATTTTTAAATATTATTTTCCATAAAATATATTATAAACCATAAAATATGTCGTTAACTATAACACAGCCGGTTATTATAATACGTCCACAACCTGAAAAAGATTAAAGACAAGATTAATTTCTACATAAAACCAGAAACGTGAAACATAATCAGAAAAGAAATTTAAAAATGCAAAAATATGTAAAGTTAACATTTTTAAAAGCAAAAATGTATTACCTTTTTAGTTTTCTTCTGTTATTTCTTCAGCTTGATTGCTTGTGATTACAAGCACCCTTTGTAGCTTTTTAAAAAATGTGTTGATCCTTTTTAAAACAAGATGACTTTTACTAGACCTGCTCCCTTGTTTTGGATGTAAATTTAGAATGCACCTCTGTAATGCACCTCTGAATTTGCAACCTCCTCGTTGCAACTTTTTCTGTGCTTGTCAAAGGTCAAGCCTATTTAGATAATTGTTATGCTCTTTTAGCATATCAAAAAGGATGACATAACCTGATGAATATCTTTTCCCCATGTTTTTGTTTTCGAAGATGGCAGGGTACGCTTCCATAAGTTCCCTAGCAATTCTTTTGAGAACGTTAACAAGTATTGTGTGACTTATTTCGCGCATCTGTTCGATGACTTTATGCACAACTTCCTTCATAAGTATTTTGACCTTTGATCTTCTTTTAGCTGTCGGATATAAAACTGGCTCAAATTTGACCAATCATAATGGTAATTTTGCCAAAGATTCAAATTGTATACTGCATTATTGGGAACACATCTTGTATTTGGCGATACCTCTTTCAGGGGTAAATACTTTGTATCCGGGCGTTGTACGTTTTCAACCATAGGTATATCGGTTATAGGTCGGTTATTTTCATCATTGAAGGCTAAGTATCTGTCCACTGGTGGAGTCAATTGATGCATAGGAATGTCAAGTGTGTTAGCTGGTAGTGGAGCTTCATTCAAAGGGTTGTCAGAATTCTGAACATTCTTCTCAACATCGTTCAGTTGTAGAATTGACTGAAGCTTCCAGTTTTCGCCTTCTTGAAGTAGTACCAAAATTTTATCTTTAAAAAATGTTAAGACTTCGTCATCATCCAATACGGTTCCATTTTCTTTAAGGCATAACATTTTACCGTTCAAATTCATTTTTAGACTACTTTTTCTAATTACATCATCGATCGTTTGATTTGCGGCAAATGAAACCTTCTTTTTCCTATCACCCGACTACACCACAAACACTTGAGCCATCTGAAACAAATTGCCGTTATAAAATTAAATTTAATATTCAAAATTAAAACTGTAAATTACAACTTTTCTAAATTGTAAATTACAACTGTTCCTAATTACACCCTTCATTAATTTGTGATGAAATAAGAACTATTCTCTATAATATTAATGAAATGGAAAAGTTACTCACGTTTTTTAATGTCTATATTTCCGGATCAAAGGGCACATATTTTGGCAAGTAGACTGATGTTGAATTGAGAATCATTTCAGGAATAGAATGAGGAGATAATAAGGAGGAATGGAGAAAAATTTCTACGTTTTCCATAAATTGAAGTGTTTCGTAAATGCCTAATTCATAATACGATATAATTTCTCTCGTTTGACAGACAAAATAAATATTCGTGAACTCCGAATTGATTAAAATAAGCTCGATTTTACATAACATAAAATTTCCAGAAACGCTTTTCCCAACGCAAACACATATGTTCTTAGCGTAAGTAATGTCTCGAAAAGTAACAGTTTTCGAAACGCTCAAGTTTCTTCGCACGCCTTCTTTAAACGCACCTTCAATAACTGTCTTTAATTTTTCATCAGTGTTTAATGAATCATATTTTATAGCATCAGAAGCTTTTATTCTACTTATGAAAGTGCCATTGTATGAACATTTCATCTATTGATGCTTTTCGCTTAAAGTTTTGGTAATGTTTTTAAAATTCGCAGAGTGTTGACTGCACTTTTGAAGGGTTTATGTTTGCTCTCGAATCTTAGCGTTTCGAAGTGTTTCAGCGGTCCTAATTGAGCAATTAGTTCCGGATAGTGACATAAATAATGATGTTTTGGGGTCAACCATATTTTCGGAAAACATTGAATGCGCAACTGCAAATAGTTGTTTATTTTATCTGAAAGCAAGTCAAGTTGTCCAGGAGATAGTGCAGGAGCGCAGACGAAAGAACAGACGTATCTTAAGTGCAGAATCATTTGCCAAACTGGATCGTCAGCATCTCTAACGACGTCAGCAATAACTGCGGGGAATATGTGGATAATTCGCCGAGTTTGACTGACTGTTCCACACAATTTTTTATATGTTTTCAAATAGGATGAATACAATTTGTAGCAGCACTGTCGGTTGACAGTCTCAAATTTTGCAGTCGATAATTTAGGAAATGTATGCGAAACCATTTTAACTTCAAGAAATATTTAATCGCATGCATTAGATCTCGCTGAACAATACCCTCGAATAAATCGTGCGAAATACATGGTGGTAGTCCTGGATTGCAAATATGGTAATATTGCAAATTATTCAGGAGAGAGTTACGCTTTACACCTTTAATCATTTTACCGGTACGCATTGCTTCACTAACGCAGTCATTGTAACTCTATACTTCGTAGTTGTTTTACGGAATAGTCATTACATATTAATTCAGAGCGCTGAATTTCGCAAAAACGACAAAAGTAATTAGATGTGCTGAAATTTTCTGTATATCCTCCAATCTGATGACTGCCTAGATTATCAACCAACATGAAAAGGAGAGTTCCCCTAAACGTTACATTGCGACCTGACAGTGAAATTACGATTCCATCAGTTTCTAAGAGTTGTAAATCAGCCAATACTCTTTCTAATGAAACATCCCAACCAAAGCGAGTGACATACTTTTCGCGACATAATAAAACCAGTTGAATATATAATTAAATAAATTAAATAATTAATAAATTAAATAATTAAATAAATTAAATATTTAATTTTTTTTACAAAAAGTTAAGACCAGACAAACATACATTAGCATATTTTCTTTAATTTTATAAATTTTCAATTTGATATCTTTATAAATGTAGACATAGCGTTACAGAGAAAACTAGGGGTGTTATTGTAAGCACACATTCTCATCACAATATGCGCGCTTTCATTCGTTTATATACTTTTATTTCTTAAGGTTCTATCGACCTTAAGGAACACATTCTCATCATAAACATTCATAAGTTAGAAAATGAATTATTAAACAAATAATCATATTAATCATCGTATTAAAAAATGTTCAATGGAGAATTTGTAGATCTTTTAAAGACAAATAATTATGTTCTTATCATTTTCTCTATATCACACGTTATTTGACTAAAAATTTGAATTTTCGATTTTTTAAGAAAATTCTAAAAATTGTTACATGAGTCCTTTAGGTCGTTCAAAAATATATATTTTTCATCCTTTGACTCTTTCTCATATCGTACGTTATTTGGCTTTAAATTAATTTTTTTTTTTTTCAAATTTTCAAAATGCTCTAACTTTTTTAATTTTCATTAAAAATGGCTGGCCAACGAACTCAGCCTTAATTTTAAGACACTAAAAGAGTATACCAAAGAGCAATTCAATCGGTTAATTCCTTCGAAAGTAATCGTGAACGAAAGCTAAAAATCTACAGACACACAGCAACACACACACACCCACAGACAGACGGACACATTGGTAAAACCATGTTTTTCGGGTTCAGGGGGTCACAAAACGTGAAGATTAAACAAAAAATGAGGGGGTCAAATTTTACATAAATATAATACATTCTCTCTGATGA
Organism: Synergus japonicus; assembly: GCA_900474275.1. NCBI lineage: Eukaryota > Metazoa > Arthropoda > Insecta > Hymenoptera > Cynipidae > Synergus > Synergus japonicus. The sequence continues at coordinate 25,077 of UCOH01011312.1, forward strand.
GAATGTAAAAATGTCGATAAGGTAGGGATCGGGTAAGTAATACATGCCCTTAAATAAGGGGGTAATTTACCTAATATCATGTATACGGCTATAATTTTGAATTTGCCTTTAGAGGAATCTAATGGATTACGAACTTCGAAAGCATTATTTTTAGACCATTTTTGTTCATTAAAAAAAAAATGTTTTCTTTGAATTTACTCCCATTCGTGAAATCGAAAAAACCATTGGAAATATGTGAACTTTCGGAATTTTCACAATGATTACGAACATCTTCATTCATCAATAATGCTTTTAAAGTGATATCAATCCTTGTTCAGGATTTGATCGTTCTGAGGAGAGGGGAATAGAACGAAGTCCGAGAGGGATGAGAAAGGAAAATACGGGGGGGGGTAGGAAGTATCTTTTTAGTAAAGACTCACCATGTTTAATCGAAATAACAAAACTATTTATTGAAATAGAACAGGACTGTAGTACAACGATGAAGATGCCAGCGGTATGCGTCGTCGAACAATACTAACAGTGAGAACTAAAGATATTTTATACTAATTTGAGGTTGGAGCAGGTAGCGAGGAGTTCCCAAGGATTTTAGGTAGTACACAAACGGAAAAGTGTAAGGGGGGGGGGGGTAAAGAAATACTGAGCGGCGTGCTGTCTGAGAGATGCGCCTACTGGTATGTCAGTGGGGCGTAAGAGAGAGAAGGGGGGGGGATCTACTGGTATTCCAATAGACCGTGGATCCAACGTTGCCGAGAGGTATGCCAACTCGGGTGATGCACCTAGAGGTATGCCTCTAGGCGTGTGCCGGAACTAATTGGTATGCCACTAGCCCGGACTTTCCCGCGTTGCCGAGAGGTATTCCACTCGGGTGATGCACCTAGAGG
>UCOH01011313.1:0-32989 GCA_900474275.1 Synergus japonicus
TTTAAACATTATATTTATATATATTTATATAATTATATATATATAATTTATATATTTATATAACATTATATTTATATATATCACACTGGATCCCGATATTTTAAAACTATGTCATCCCGTAATATGACTTTTTGCCACAGTTTAATTAAATCAGGATTTTTCGGTACGGGAAAAAAATGACATTTGTTTTCATTTTGATTTGTTACGCTGTCATAACCTGACATACAACCAGGAGCTACGCATTTAACTCCCATGCTCTCAGCACTTATATAACTTTAAAAAAACACTTTTCAATAAAGATTTTACTCAATTCTTGCGAAATTCTTAAATTTTTATCATGTTTACCATGCATTTCAGATTCAAAAACCAGCCTACCTGATCAGAGCGCCATCTGTTGAATTAGTTTCATTGGCATTTCCCCTCCGGAACGTAAGAGAACAGAAAAGTGGGGGCGATGCACGGGGCTGGTTTTTACTTTCGCGTTTTTCTTGAAACTATTTTTTTCAAACTAGTATACATGATATCTCAAGATCTACTTAACCGATTTTGATAAAATTTGAAACACATGTTCTTCATACTATTGTCTATCGTGTGAGGTAGGATTTTTTTGATTGGGTGCTCTATTCATAAGTTATGAATTTTTTAAAGTCAAAATTTCTATAAAAATTAGAAAATTTTTTTAAACAGCTGTAATTTCAACAAAAAATTTTGAAAAATTTTTCCCTACGTCACACGATAGAGATTACCTGTCTAAATAAGCAAAAAATTTTTTTTTTTTGAGACAATGCCTGATCGAGAAACTAGGTACACCATTAACAAGGATTTTCAAAAAGCGTCCTATTCATTGGCTCATATCTCCGCCATTTAAAAATTTTTTTAATTTGTCATTGATTCAAATTATACATAAAAGTACTATGTGCATATATGGATAATAACAATTATTTAAAATAATTTATGACTGCCCTGGCGGAAGGTTCGATAGAAAAAAATGTATCCTTTTGAATTAATTTCATTCTTAATTAATTTCATCCAAAATTTCTATCCGACTGAATCCGAGGTTAAAGGAAGAATTTCAATCCGAATGAAACCAATCTAATCCAAAGTTAAAGAAAGGATTTAAATCCGAATGAATCAGATCTAATCCGAAGTCAAAGAAAGGATTTCAATCCGAATGAATTAAATTTAATCCGAGGTTAAAGGAAGAATTTTTATCCCAATGAAACCGATCTAATCCGAAGTCAAAGAAAGGATTTCAATCCGAATCAATCCGATCTAATCCGAGATCGAAGCAAGGATTCCAATCTAAAGTGAAGGATGCTGTTCAGTGACATATTTGAACTTACATTTTTTTAAATATAAATTTAATTTTAAAGTGATTAGACACAACTTTTTCGGATTCAGTCGGATTGGAAAGGATAGAAAATAAGTTCGGATTCATTCGGATTAAAGCCACGGATTAGAAAGGATTGAAAGTAGTTCGGATTGATTTCGGATTAATTAGGATTGAGGGCATGGATTGAAAAGGATTGAACGGTAACTTCAGTTTGGTATCGGATTAAATCGGATTCATTCGGTTTAAAGTCGGATTCATTCGAATTCAACTTTGTAGAGACTAACGGATTGGAAAGGATTAAAAAGGAATAAAAAATCTTTTTTGATGAGGCTCGAATTCATTCGGATTGAAATGTGAGATCGGTTCGGACACAAATTCTGGAATGATTCGGAAATTTTCGTATTTCAATCCGAACCTTCCGCCAGGGTGCGTAAAAAAAAATGCTTATTTTTATACCTATTTTCCCACACGCCATGGTGGTGTAACCCTTTAAGGGGTTATTCTACTTTATAAACTGAAGAAAAGAGCTATTTTTGAACATTTTTTTTGAGTATATCATGAACGATATGTAAATAAATATTTTTAGGTATGATAAAACATGTATTAAACTACACAAAAAAAATTTTTTTTATTAACTTTATTCAATATTTATATTAAAAATAATGATTGTGCGTAGGCTTCTTAAAATCAAAAGGGTAAACGGTACTAGGGATATATCGGTAACGGCTAGCTGAAAAAAAAAACCAAAATGGGTTTGCTTCAGTATTACTAAAACTAGGCGTGTTGCCTATAATAATTAATATTCATGAAAAAATAACAAAATGTCGGACAAAAAATAAAATAAAAAAATAAAAATGCATTTTTTTCACTGTTTTTTTTTGTTTAAAAAATTAGTAAGAATGTTATTTTTTAACATATTATAGGCAACAGACCTAGTTCAATATGTGTAGAATGTGTGGCTTAAATTTTATAAGGATCGGTCGAATAGTATTCATAAAATCCTTGGTACCGTTTTAAAATCGCTGTTTTGAGAAAAACGCGTTTAAAACAATAACAATGCAATAAAATAAATAAAAAACAATTTTTTGTACGTGTTTTAAGACATGTTTTATCATATCTAGAAATATTTATATCCATATCTTTCTTGACATACTCAAAAAAAAAATGTTGAAAAATAGCTCTTTTTTAACCCCTTAAAACATTTACAATTCTTCAGAACCATCATAAAATAATATGATGCAATCCCAAAGAATTATCTACGAATACAAAGACACATTAATTAAATAAAAGATATAATAAAGGGTCATAATAAGGATAAATAAAAAATCAGATTCATACTAAAAGGAAACACAAAATATAAAGTTAATGCAATCTAGGAAAATGACAAGAAAATACATAAAAGGGACATAAAATGAAAATAGAATTGCTCCAAAATGTAAAACAAATAATTACCTGACTAAAATAAATAATATCCGATATGCACAAATAAAACTTTAAACGGATACAATAAATTTAACCGAAAGACGAAGTGTTCGCTCTGGAAGTTGCTGGACAAAAGATGGACAGAAATCGGCGTCTTCTTCGTTTCCAAAGAGCTCGATTCTGATTGGTTGATGCGTATCATTTTCATGGAGCGTTATAACATAGAATACAAGGCTTGAGGTTGCTAAGTGACGTAGTTGTAGAGATAAGTTTCCGGCTTGTATCGAAAAGGGGCTCTGCTGGGATTCAAATATCCAATATTACATTTTAAAGTTGATGTTCGAGATCAATTCCAACTGGACCCAAAAAGATGTTGATTCATCATTTTAATGTATCAAGTAACCCGTACGTCACTTTGTCCAAAAACATTATAAAGGCCTTCCGTGGTCCAAAATAGATCAGGATAATACAAAATACGATTCTTCCAGAGCTCAGGCGACAGTAATACATATAAAGGAGATAAAATTAATATAAATAGTAACTAAAATTAATTCAACTAAAATTAACCCTATCCAATTTAAGAAATGTGCAACCTCCAGAGTTAAATAATATAATAAAATGAATTTACTCTAAAAAAAAGAAAAGTTTGTGACTTGCAAAATTTTGCAACGTCACAATATTAAGTAATACCGATTCTGTAATAGGATTAAAATGAATAACGTAGAAATTTTGAGGCACTTGGCAAGCTTCAGGAACTGAATTAATTTTAGTGAGTACTTGAAGAGATTTCTTAAATCAAAAGGAGGTGATAAAGCTTATGACGATTCACGATTAGAAGAGCGTGGAAAATATAGTAACAAATTTCACCGTCTTTTAATCACTGTTCTTAAAGTATTGATTGAAATAGGATGTATTATCGTCGCACAAAATTTTCGAAAGAATATTATGTATGGGGTAATACTATTGCCGGAGCTAGCTCACCTATGAACTTATATGTATTAACAGGAAAATAAGGGTCTACAATTCTGCCATAATTCACGCGCGCATGTTCGATAAACAATCGAGTACTAGTACAATAATTGTTGTGACTCTACATTATTCCGCCATCGATATAAATCTTGCTTTATTCTGCCGCTTTGTAAATTTCATTTACTCGGGTACGTAAGACAAGTCGCAACTGTACATTCGTGTGTCATTTATTAATTAAATTCTTTTTAATGTAAATAAGAAATCTCGTAGAATTAATGCTATAGTCGCCTCCCGTAAATTGAAGACTATAGCTTGAGTCAAAATACTTAAAAATTGAACACTTCATAAACCACGCCTCTTGCGCATGACAAGAAAAGATTACAGGGACGTAAACACTCGAAAAAAGTACACTGCTCCCGTGATTTGAGTTCCTTTGATTAATGTTCTGAAAAGTTGGGTCGCTCTAAAATTTAGGCGGTTAAGGGGAGACGCTCTGCGAGCTCGGCAGTGCTCGGCAGTACCGTACCGATAGAGTGAGAAGTACTCTAAACGGATAATTTCGTTAATGTATTATTGTTGAGCTCGCGTTGCTAATACTGGTGTATAGAGTAGAGTGAGGTGAAAAAGCCATTTGATTATCATTTGAGAATAATGATGTTCAGCAATTTCGCAATATACTTTTTGAGATCGCTACTAGAGGGCGCATAAATGGCAATATGAATGAATATATCAGCCATCTTTATACAGATCCTGTGAACGGTCGTTTGTAAAACACCATCTGTTCTCAAAATATTTTTTCAATTGAGTTTTATTTCCTTTTAGTCTTTCAAATTTTGGTAAAAGAAATTTCTAGCGAGTATTTTCTGAATCAAAATAGTGTTCTGAACGAGAAATATGGGTTCATTCATAATTCAGAATGTTTTAGCAAAATCTCAGAAAATAGGTTATGGGGCGAAAAAGCCACCTTATTCGATTATTTTTTCTGCACAATGGTTCAAGTCTACAAGCAGAAACGAGAAAAACCAAACATTGAAAGAGTTTTCATAGAAAATGTAATATATTAGGCTAAATAGTAAATAGAAGAAAGAATTCTTTATATCTAATATAAATATTAAATTTCGTTCAATTAATTAATTAATTATTTATAATATTATATAGGTATTATGCATATAAATTTATATTTTAATAAAAAAATTTTATTGGATTTTTAAATTATTGAATATAAAAATAAAAATTATTTTATTTTTAAATAAATAATTATAATAGATAAATTTCTCATAATATATTTAGCCAAATATATTAAATTTTCTATAAAATCTCTTTCTAAAATATACAAAAAAACAGCTACTAAGAGAGGTAGACCGACAAAATTTAAAGAAACCAAAGGCAGGGCCAAGTCGCGGTAGTCGCGCGAAACGAAATGTCTTTTTATAAAATTTTTCATTCTCTATCTTTTTTTATTCCAATTTCTGATGGCTAACGACTAACCGGCAGAGGTGTAAAAGAGCCAATAGATGTGGCAAGTTTACTAGTGAACTTATATTTAAGAGCAGTAACTAAAAGTATGTCTTTGGTTAAAAAGAAACAGAAATATATTGAACTGTGACTAATGAATGGCATTCTTTTAGGCTAGTGAACTTGACGCTTCTAATTATACAAAATTTGTTCCTCCACACATTAATTCTAAAACAGCAGGGCCGGCGCAGTTCACATTTTGAAGACATGGAATTTTATTTTCCGCGGTTGGAGGGGGGGGGGAGATAAAAACATTTATTTTAAATGGGCTGTAAGAAATATATTCTTTGCTATTCAAACGTATATAAAAGGTTTTTCTTCGTAAATCGTTTCTAGAAATGAACTCATTTAATATTTTATCGATAAGTCGTGGTTTTTCCAGACAGTGTTCGAGGAATGGATTTCCATACCTGGATTTGTTCCAGGTATGGAATTCTCCATGGCATCCCTACTGTTTACGGCGCCCCTGTACAACAGAATATTATATTTTTTATAAAACCCTCATGATTACGTCCTATTTTTAAGTCTACACTGAAAAAAAAAATTTTTCATCATAACAAAAACGTTTTGTTGAACATTTTTTGTTGCCTCAACAAAATTTTGGTTCCTAACACAAAATTATTTTGTTAAGCCAACAAAATATTTTGTTGGTAACACAAAATTTTTTTGTTGAGCCTGTTTTGTTGGCCTAAAGAAAGTTTTGTTGTGTCAACACAAATTTTTAGTTAGACCAAAAGATATACGACAACGCATGCGTGTCCGTCAGTCATGGCTTATGTGATATTTTGCTGGGATTTTTATAAAATATTTCATGTGTGATGTTAGCCGTGTGGTTTAAGTGGCGTTCGATATACGTTAGACATAAGTATATAGGCAGTTCGAATCTCGGTCGCCGAAAAATTTCTTTCCGATTTTTCATAGCGTAAAAAGCTTAATTAAATTAAAATTAAATTAATTAAATTTTAAAAAAATAATACAAATACATATAAATTAAGTATAAATAATGTAAAAATAATTTAAAAATTAGGTAAAACAGTTTATTAAATTTTATATACTTTGTGTCAACAAAATAATTTTTTTGGGCCAATAAAATAGCTTTGTTAGGCCAACCAAATGACGCAACAAAAAAATTTTGTTAGCACAACAAAATAGTTTGGTTGCATAAATAACAAAATTATTTTGTTGAGCCAACCAAATTTTTGTTGGTCAAGCCAAACTGTTTTTTCAGTGTGCGGATCGGGCCCACTTTTTAACCCGCTTATCGAGTTGAAAAGAATACAGCATGATGCCTCGAGATTTTGAATTTTCTACTCTCCAGTTATGAATATAAGTTCGGTTTTTGGTTGATCCCGTCTGTCACCGACTCTGTTGTCTGAAACTTCAACACCTATAATTTCTGTCTTCTCACCTTCGCCCAACATGCTTCACGTTACGGAGAGCTTTTTAAATTTACCTCGAGGTTTTCAGCAAAATACTGGAATACGTTAGAGTTGGGCTGGAGCAAATACACTTTCTCATCAGGGCACTTGCGCTTCGCGCTCGGCTCTGTTTAACAATATTTTTCATGATTAAAACGAAAACTACTAATCTTATCAAAAAATGATCAATGGAGAATTTTTAAATCTTTTTAAGACAAATAATTTTGTTTCCTATCATTTTCTCTGTATCTCGCGTTATTTGGCTCAAAATTTGAATTTGCTACCAAAAATCGATCAACTTGTCCTTCTTTCCCGTCAAAACCCCAATAACAAATCCTAGTGATAGCATTAGTGTCTTTACACAGATTTTTACAGTTTCCGTCAATTTTTTCTTTCAAATTCCATCGCCCTTGAAAAAAATGGTTTCAAAAAGTTTCAAAATGTTCCAACTTTTTGAATTTTTATCCAAAATGGCTGGCCCACGTATTGGACCTTCATTTAAGGGCGTTGGATAAATGGACTTGGAAATCCGTGAAAATAGAAATTTTCAGAAATGATTCTAAGGCCGATCCTGCGTGAGCGTATTTAATTTAGAAAAAGGTTTTATGAGATATGGGGTTTTATGAGATATTTGTTAAGTTATCCCCACATATCTCAGAAAACCTTTTTCTAAATTAAATACGCTCACGCAGGATCGGACATAGAATCATTTCTGAAAATTTCTATTTTCACGGATTTTCAAGCCGGTTTATCCAACGCCCTTAAGGACACTAAACGAGTATACCAAAGACCAATCCAATTGGTGAATTCTTTCGAAAGTTTGCATGTAAACAAACTGAAATTTACGGACAGACACAGACACATTCGTAAAAACATGTTTTTTGGGTTCAGGGGGTCCCAAAACGTGGACATTTGACAATAACCGGTTGGGTCAAATTTTACACAAATGTAATATATTCTTTCTGATTAGAATGTACAAATGTTGACAATTTTAAAGTCTCAAAACATTACAATTTTATTTTAAACCAAGAAAATCTAATAAGTCCATTCGTGTAATTAAAAAAATTAACTTTGTAGACACCTTTCCCATGCATTTAATTTAAAGTCGGCTTAAAAGTATAGCCAGCGCATCTCGCAAGCACGAGTCAACGTTTCCGCCACTTTCAGTTTTGAGTGTCACCCGACTGACTGAAAAGGCCTGAGCACAATTACGTACTTTTCCCACGTCCTTTTTCTAAAGATGGTTCTGTACTTTTCTATCTAGCCACGATAGAAAAGAAAAGAACATCTTTAGGTCACGGGACACGGGATGAGTATATGATTGTGCTCAAGCCTAAACCAACTGAGACTCATACACTTTACCAAAGAGAGGTTGTGTTACGCGCCATCTATGGCCGAATGTTATAATTACAAAATAAAGGTTAGTGGACACCGGATGTAGGGATTCTGCATTCCTAGGCCCCCACTACTATATCGAGGGCCTTTACGAAGACCCCTATAAAAAGTCTCTATTGTTCATTTTTAAAATTTACTGGAAAAGAAAAATCACATGACTTTCGATGACGATATCTACACAGAAAAAAAATCTGTTTTCTCTACAGAAAAATCTCTAGAATTTACAGATTTAATGTGTTGGAATTAGGGATGAGCAGTGACCGAAGGTGACGGCATCTGACTCCCTCACCTGACCATTTTCATGAAATTTCACGGTCATCGGTGAAATTACTGAAATCGTTGAAATCATCCTATTTTCCATAACTGGAATACTCCAGAATAAGAAATTTGTTTTTAAATTTTACAGGAACAACTTTTTTTATGCTTTACAAGTGGGAAATATTAAAAATAAAAATGAAAACGTGGAAATATGTTGAATTTTCTAAATCCTAAGCTACAAAAAGTTTAAGCGAGGCGGTAAAATACGAATTTTGGTGCTGCGCGAAATTAATTTAATGCACCAAATAAGTTTTAAATACATAAATAAAGTAATTTAATACATTAAAATTGTAATTATATAATATTTTATAGTAAATAAATTTCCAACAATTATATTTTTTGTATTTAAAATGAAGAATCCTTTTATTTAGAATAATGGTTCAATAAATATTAAAATTTTTCTTTTATCATTATAACTAAAGTCATAATAAAAGAATGCATGTTGAGACTATGTTTTTTTTATTATTTTTATCCTAAATTAACGAATGCTCATTGTAAAAATGGACAATATACAAAATCGGTGAGCCTCTTATGTGAACCCGCATTCTGAAATAATAGGAAATTTCATATTAAAAATTGATCAAAGTAGTTTATTTACAAATTTATTCACAATTAGTTATTATTAATTATTACAATTAATTATTTATGAAAAATTTAAAAATCGATTAAAACACAACATTCCGATTCAGAAAAACCACTGTTGACCCTGGTAAAAAACCCATTAAAAAAATATTAGAAACCTAATAGGTTTAGTCATTTATTAGAACCAAATAACTTTCTATTAGGGTTTTGTTCCAGGTTTCTAAGAGGCATTCTATTCGTTTCTGGTTGGTTTTCTAATATATTTTTATTAGGTTTCGTTCGGGGTCTAATAGGACAAAACATTTTTAGTAGGTTCTAAGAGTTTTCAACTTGGATTTGTTAATCAGGTTTTATTTGACATTGTCGTAATTCTAATTGGATTCTAGAAGGTTTTTATTTAGAATTGATTACTTTTTAAAGAAGTTCCGATTAGGTTCCTTTTCGAAAAGATCTAAAAAGGAATCAAATAGGTTTTTAGGACATTTGTATTTGGAGTTTAAAAGGTTGTTAAGGTACTAAGATCACTGTATACGAGCAGCCAGTCATGCGAATTAATCAAGCACCTGTGCGTGTCCATATATATGGGTCCAGAGTTTTTTCAGGAAACTCTGTTAAATGGCCAGCACCGGCCTTGACCGCAAATGAAGCGATATAATTACTATATAAATTCAAGCGAGCGGTCCCACTCGCTCTCTTTTTCTGAGCAGCGGGACAGTTAACTATTCGTTCAAAAAGATATTCATACACGCTATTCCTGGCTGTGGATACCTTTCTTTTGGCCAATTCGGCATTTCTTTTTCTTCTCTTGCACGAGTGCTTGCTGTACCAGGCAGCTTGTGTTTTTCCATATATATTTTATTTTATTGTTGCTTAATCAGTGCTCGCTGTACCGGGCAGCTGATTAAATTGATATTTCCCGTGTTTGCGAAACATTTATATTAGTATGCGCGAAAGACGTGATTAAGGGCGATGGAATTTGAAAGTAAAAACTGTCAACAAACTGTCAAAATCTGTGGAAAGAAATAAAGCTATCATGTGGACTAGAATTTTTCCAGACAAAGGCAAAAGAGGGAAAATTTATAGGTTTTAGATAGAAAAAAATAGAGAGAAGAAATGAATAATGGGCGCTTGATGATAAGTTTGTCGAATACTCACTTTTATAGTCCCAAAATAGCGTGTAATTATTTCCTTTCAGAAACGGCGGACATTTTGACTTCCATTACGGAAGAAACTAAATATTAACAGCTGCGACAGTGGCACCTTGTGCGCGCAGCACGTGTTGACATCCTGCTAGAGAAATTCTCCCATTGGTCAATTTAATTCGATTTTGAATCGCGCGCCAGATTACAGTCAATTGCAAAATATCTCTAGCAGGAATCAATATTTAGTTTCTTCCATCATGGAAGTCATAATGTCTGCTGATTCTGACAGGAAATAATTACACGCTATTTTGGGACTATAGAAGTAAGTACTCGACGAACTTATCATCAAGCGCCCATTATTCATTTCTTCTCTCTATTTTTTTCTATCTAAAACCTATAAATTTTCCCTCTTTCGCCTTTGGCTGGAAAAATTCTAGTCCACATGAAAAGTTGACATAATTAGACAGACGCGCAACAAGCGTCTCAAAACAGTGGGTGTCGGGAACCACCCAACACATTAGAAATTAATAAAAAAAAAAGAAAAAGAACAGATTAAAACCCCTCAAAAAGTGCGTTTATTGTAGAATTGTATTATCAACATACATGCATATTGCAAGTAGGTATACTCGAATTACTGTCTGGGTGTCTTAACCCAGACAAAAACTTTTAGGGGCATTAGAACTTAGGGGTACAAAAATTTTTGTGCCCCTAAGATCTAATTTTTTCTACATGAGAAATTTTCAAATTCCATCAGCCTTAAGGGGACGAAGTCTTGCACTCTCGGGGGTTTATATTAATTCTCGAAGTATGTAAATGGGTTTGAATGTCCAAATTGATAAAGTAAATTTCTATATGGTAATCACTATGGGTACGATGATATTTATTTGATTTGTATCGAGTTCTCAAGCTTATTTTGGTTTATATCGAGTCTTCCGAGCCCATGTAGCTTGCCATTCTTTCTGATGATTTGAATAAACTTGTTATTTTTATTTATAATTTTGTATGCTTATTCATCTCCCTCAGGTTCGAGTTAGAATAAATAAACAAGTTTAGCCTATGAGAGAGCATAAGTTCTATTTCTGGACGTCTGAGAATATTAATAATTTAAAGTCTAAAGTTTAAATTCAAAGGTTTTTAGAAAATATCAAGGCAATAACTCAAGAACCATTACAAGGTGTTCAGTAGTAATTTCTATTTGGTTTCAATTTTCTTTCTATTTGGAATTGATATGGTTTTAAAGAGGTCCTGATTAGGTTCTCTTTCGGAATTATGTAAAAGGAATCAAATAGGATTTTTAGGCCAACTTAGAATCTGAATCTTGGACATAGATTAGAACGCATGATTATTGTTAGCGCATTAGTTCCTAATAGAACCTATGAAAAACAGAATTCTAGACTTGGTAGAATTTTGTGTAAAACAGTGACTAGTAGAATACTTTTAGACCCACGTAGAATCAGATTCTTGGACTTAGTCGGATTATAACGCATGATTCTTATTAGCGCATTAGTTCCTAATAGAACCTATTAAAAACAGAATTCTAGACCTGGTAGAATTTTATATAAAACAGTGACTAGTAGAAACCTTTTAGATCCACGTAGAATCAGATTCTTGGGCATGATTCTTATTAGCGCATTAGTTCCTGATAGAAACTATTAAAACACAATTCTAGACTTGGTAGAATTTTGTATAAAACAGTGACTAGTAGAAACCTTTTAGGCCCACTTATAATCGAAATCTTGGACTTAGTCGAATTATAACGCATGATTCTTATTAGCGCATTAGTTCCTAATAGAACCTACTAAAAACGCAGTTTTACACTTGGTAAAATTTTTTTCTAAAACAGTGCCTAATAAGAACCTTTTAGGTCCACTTAAAGAGTTTTTGAAAAAGTAATTTCATGACTTAAATACCTCGTAAGCACCTATTAGAACCAATTAAACAGATTTTTGGAAAATTATGATTGCTCCCTAAAAACCTATTATAACCGAATACGTTACACATTGAAATTAAAAACCTATTAATTTTATATTAAAACCTATTAAAATGTTAAGGATGTTAATGGCATATGTTACTTATCATATGAGCAAGTTTTTAAACCCCGTTTTTTTTCTAAAATTTTTACATTTTCATAAAAATTGTTGTCAACAACCGTCAAGAACGTGAGCACAGACGGATGTTGACTAAAATTTTTTTGGAAATGTAAAAATTGTAGAAAAAAACGGGTTTAAAAACTTGCACATTTGGTAAGTAACACATGCCCTTAATCTGTCATCTACAAGGTATCTAAGTTGAGTTTTATAATTTCTAATGGGTATTTTTAGCAGGGGAACGTGCATTCTTCTTCCTCATTATCGAATTTTTCATTGGTTTCTGTACACCCAATGTCCCTGGTAAAAAAAACCGTTAGAATCCGGATAGAACCCGTTTAGAAAAAAGATGCCTATATGGAAGTAGACGGCAGTCTATGCGGATTCTGCATCCGGGTTCTAAACGGGTTTTAGTCGGTTCTATACGGGTTTTAGACGTGCTAAAAAAGTTCGTTTAACGGGTTCTTTGCGGGTTGTACTCAACCTAGACAAGGGTTTTAAGGGAATTTAAACGGGTTTTAGGCGACGAAAAAAATTTCCTTTAACGGATTCTATGCGGGTTGTACTCGGCCTAGAGAAGGGGTTTTAAGGAATTTAAACGGGCTTTAGGTGACGAAAAAAATTTTATCTAACGGATTCTACACGGGTTTTAGTCGAAGCGTACGCGGCCTTAAAGAGGGTTCTAAAAGAACTGTTATACAGGTCTTAGACACGCAAAGAATATTTTTTAACGAGTCCTTCATGGGTTTCAGCCGGGTCCTACACGGTCTCAAGAAGGGTTCTACGGACATTTATACAGACTTTTTTTTATACTTTTTTGATACTTTTTTATACTTTTTTTAAATACTTTTTTAATACTTTTTTTATACTTTTATATGGACTTTTATACTTTTATACTTTGAAAATAATCAACGAAATTGGGTGCCTGTTAGAACTCATTTAAACCCATCTGTAACACCGTTCTTAGCATTACGGAGACCCGTTAAATTATCATGGTAGACCCATCTAGATGGCCAGATTGGACTCTGAAAATAATAATGAGATTGGGTGCTTGTTAGAACCCGTTTAAACCCATCTAGAACACCGGTCTTAGCATTACAGAGACCCGTTCAACTACCACGGTAGACCCATCTAGACGCCCAGATGGGACTTTGAATATAATAGTGAGATTGGGAGCCTATTAGAACCCGTTTAAACTCATCTAGAACACCGGACTTAGCATTACAGAGACCCGTTCAACTACCACGGTAGACCCATCTAGACGCCCAGATGGGACTTTAAAAAATTGTTTATGCTTTTAGAGTCCCTGCCATGATTCAGTTAAAGCCTAATAAGTTCCCGTTAAAGGGTTAAAAATAAAAAATTTAATGTAATTGTCCTAACTTCCATGTCGAACCCGTTTTCACCTGCAAAGGTTTCCGCATTCTCGACGGGTTGAATCCGGGTTCTAAAGGTTTTTTTTTACCAAGGGTTGTTTATTTTTGAAATTATGTGCAAATTTAAAGATTTAAATTTAAATTTAAAGATTTCCAGTTTATATCATGTTCAAAATTATGTTAAAATAAATGTGTACATGAGAGTAAAGGAGATAGAGAGTTCTTTTTGTCCAATTTTTCATTTTCTATCTCTTTTACTCTTATGTACTTTTTGCCTGCACTGGTCGGTCGGACAGAGGTATAAACGCACCATCAGATTTCATGAAATCGGTCAGATGACGGTCACTGCCCATCTATAGTTGGAATAGAGACAGCAGATTATCTCTGTAAATTCTACAGAAAATGTTTGTTAGCAAAATCTGTAGAATTTACACATAAAAAATGTATATTCTACAGATTTTATCAGTAAATTCCACAGATAAAATTAGTAAACTTTACATTTACAGATTTTTTGTACTTTCAAACGTATAAATAAATGCCTTAGAAACAATTATTGCACTTGACGTTTTTAATAACAGCGTTCGCAATATCAACCCGTTCGCAATAACAAACACATTCCATTCGCAATATCGACCTGCATGGACCTAAAATCTCACTTGATTCTACTTCGCATGCGTTGTGCTCCGGGATCTGATTGGTTTCTATTGGCGCGCAGTTTAAAATGCTAAAAAAATATAATTTTATGTACAATACGCATGCGTAGTTGATGTAACGCATGCGTAATTTATATGATATTTGAGAAAAAGAACTTGGTTGTTATTTCGAACGCCTCCGACTTAGATTTCGTTGTTATTGGGAACGTCGAGTATAATTTGGAACATGGCTTATTCGTATGGATATACTTATTGCCAATCGATATTTGTAAATTTTAACGCATACATAAGAAACAAAATTTCGGACGCAATGCAGATGATTCTAAAGGTGAATCCATTCGCCGACTCTAACTCTTGTTCCGCGCGTAAATTTTTTCGGCGCGTAAATTTTTCTGCGCGTAAAATTGGTGTCACGTCCCAACCAACATACCCAAGCTGTGTCGCGTTCTCACATCGCGTAAATGGGTGCGACTTTGTGGGAACGCGACATGACTTGGGTATGTTGGTGGGGACGCGACTCCAATTTTATGCGTGGAAACAAGAGTTAGAGTCGGCGTGTGGATTCATCTTAACAGATTTTATCTGTTAAAATATAGGTGAAATGTCCAACAGATCTGAATCTGTAACTTTAACAAATTCATTTTTCTGCGTGTAAAAACTAAACAATGTAAAAAATTTGAAAAAATTATATAGATGATTGGATATTTTAACATTGATTTTATATGTTTTACGTTATAATTAAATTTCTATATATTAAGGGTGTTAAGTCAAGTTCTAATCTAAAAATTCGATTTCTTCATTTTACTCAACAAATATTAAATTTGGAATCTTTTCCTTCTGTAGAATTAATCAATTTTCAACTATAATTATGCGTACAGAGCGAGAAAATAACTATTTGAAATATTTTTTAAGAAAATGAAAATATTTAATTTTTAAGTGAGATTTTGAATTCTTTGCTTTATGGAAAATGTATTGAAATTAAATATTTTTTCTCTCTGTACGTAGACTTATATTTGAATAAAGATTAGCGCTACAGAGCGAAAAAATATTTATCCATAATTGAGGGCTCGGATGCAATAACGTCACATAAATTTATTTCGCCAAGAGATGTTGGCCCCTGAACAGTTTTTAAAAACGTTTTGAAATTAATACTTTAAGCTACGTATTTTGATAGGAAATTTAATTGCGCATCTTTTTTTTTTCTTCAAAAGAAAAGTTCCAACTTTTGTCACTTTCGAAATAAAGACAAAAAAAGCGTTTTTTAAAAAATTAAGATTTTCCGTCTATTGTCACTTTTAATCGAATTAATCGTTCGAAAGTTGTGAACACATTACTTCGTCCACTCACTTGGTTTCTTCGCGAGAATCAACGCAAATAAGGATAACAGGGATAAAAGTACCCTATTTTCAGCATTAAATATTGTGGTGACCTTATAATGTATAATTTATTTTTCTTCGAAAATTGAAATTTGAATTGATCATTCTACTTTTGTACGTAAACTGAACATAAAATATGATTTTTTGAAGTTTTCTTAAAACTATGTTAATTGCAATTATAATCTCATATATGTTAAAAATAATTTTTACTTTATTTACTTCTATAGAGTTCCAACCTGAATTTGTACCTAGGTAAAGCCATACGCGTCGATTCGCGCGAAGAAACCGAGCGCGTGGACGAAGTAATGTGTTTACAACTTTTGAACGATTAATTCGATTAAAATAAAACTTTCCAGAAAACTTATTTAGACCTTTATGAACAACTTTCCTGCTGAAAGTTTTCTATTGTTCAAAATTCGCTCGACTCCCGAAGCGATTGAAGATATGAACGCGTGGATTGTACAATGCTGCAAATAACAATTGAAATCATTTTTTTAAACAAAATCAATTATTAATTAATTACGTTGTGTAAAATGGAGAATTGAATTTTGAGCTTAACACTTATTGAAAAAAATTATAATTAAGCATGAAAAACTTAAAACCTATTGTTAATAACAAATATTCCTGGGAAACAAGTGAATAGTAGTGTGGGTGTGAGGATTCAGCGGGATACTATAGCTGAAGGATCTCCTCACTGAATAGCTTCAACTTATGTCCAAAAAAATAGGAATAGATACAATACGGTATCCCACTGTGTTCTCACAGGTACACTACTATTCATCGGTCCCCCTGCAATATTTGTTATAACTAATAAGTTTTAAGTTTTTCATTCTTAATTATTATTTTATTGTATTTGTTGAACTTTTTCAGGCAATTTAAGTCAAAATATAAGTCTCTACTATGTATATTACGAGAGATAGCATAGTCATTTTTAATTGCATTTTACGTTATAATTGTTATTAATACATATATTGAACTTTAAGTTTAACGTATTTATAGTTAAAATATGAAAGCATCTACATGATTTCTTTCAAATTTTTTTACGTTAATTAGTTCTTAGATATCGTCATTGAAAGTCAATCTACGACAGAGTTACACGAAAAAAACCCTAGTTTTTATCTTTTTGCAAGGGCTATTTTGCAAGTCAATTTTTTTACATAAAAATAAAAAAAGTAATAAAAAGCAATGTCATTGCATTTAAACTGCTCAAAGATAACAAAATGACTAAAATTTATATTTCATAAATTAGTTACATAAAACACATTTTTAATTAAAAGATTGGCTCGTCCTAGAAGAGAAAAAAGATTCTATAAAAGCTGCTAAAGATGAAGTTTTGATATAGGTTCTCTAAAATATAATTAAACTGTATATCCTCTTGGACAATTTTAGAAAAAACTTGAAAATCCATTGAAGCGGTTAGATCAATAGCATGATAAGCTATCAGTTAAAACTCAATGGTCAAATCGATCGCTGCAAGTGAGGTCGTCGTTCGTGATGTGGATTGCTTATATATGTATGTACACTGTTTGTGATAACAATTTTCATATTCGCATTTCATTCCCTCAAATTTGAAACAAACGAGAATGAGTGAGAGGCATGTTTTAAGGCATACATGACGAACACTGTACATGCGACGAGATAAAGTAATCGGAATAAATTAGGCTTAATTAATTAATGCATGCTGCTAAGAATTAATGTACATTTACACGACTTAGTACATGCACTGGAGAGTTGCGTATGTACACAAACAAGCGCCATACCTTTAGCGTAATATGTAAGTTAAGACTGGATTAATATATGGAAAAAAGAAATCGTCTTTAGAATTTATGTGACTATCGTTGATTCTGGTTGGACGCAGAAAAAAATTTCGTAGAACTTAATTTTTAAGAAAAAGTCTTTTAAAAACCATGCGAAGTCCATCACAGTTTATTTGATAGTAAATTACCTTTTATGATTCGATCTTATGAAAATTTGGTGTCAGTCACTGAAAACGAGATCGAGATGCGCAATAGACTATTCTCGAAGCACTACACATGAAACAGTTTAGCCAATTTTGCTGTATGTGAAGTGAACGGGTGTCCAATAGTATATATTACGTGATAAGGGGCGAAAGGCGACAATTTCACGAGTGTGAAGTTAGCTCCCAGAGCGTAGCGAGGGCAGATATCACACTCTTGCAATTGTCACCTCTCCCCATGTCGCGTATGCTACTTTTTCATTGTTTTTTACTTTTCCGTTGTTATTAAAATTTTTGTATTAATAAGCAGAAGAAATTAATAGATAGTAAAATGATAAAATTAATTTTTTTTTCGTTGACAAAATTCTATTTGATTTTCAGTGACTGCCTCTTAGACTTCCAAGTTTTACATTTTGAGCGACGGTGGTTTACGTATTTTAATTGACTTTTTCTCGTACTCAAGATTAAAACGTAACATAAAGTTTCTTAAACTTTTGAGCGACTATTTTATGTCTGTGTATAATTGTTCTATTTCAGTCTTCTATATTTATTTTTAGTCTCCTAATTACTATAGCTGTTCCTAATTCTAGATATTTTACTCGTTAGGATTATGTTATCTTTATCTATTTGAAGGTAATATTTACGAATGATAAAATAAACATTATGTGATGGCTTGGTGTTTAACTTGTATAGTCATTAGGAGCAATGTACTATAATATAGGAATATCTTGTTGATGTTCCAGAATACAGAAGAGCGGTTTGAATAAGTGCAATTTCTTTAAAATTTGTATTTTTGCGAAAGAGCACATTCCGAAGTCGTTCTTTATTCCTTCCTTCTTCTTTTCTGCTGATATACGAACCTGCAAATGGATAGAAGATGAGCAAGGCGGAAAGGGGTTGAGCTCTTGACATATTGCTACCTAGGCAACTCACCGAAGTGCTCTTCAAGCTTCCTTACCTTCGTCGTCTTTCCGTACCCCCGATCTCGTATTCAAGCCTTCAGTTTAAATCCGGAATCGGTAGACGTTGCCAGCTTTTTTGACACGTTCTCCATCATTCTTGCATGGTGATAATTGCAAGGTTAAACCAAGTTTTTCTTACTTTCTCTTACTGAGTCAGGTGTCCCGAATGCGCTACAAAATAAATCCCGCGAAAGAAAAGTGCCATTGTTATAAGTGGCTGTGCTTCAAGCGGTCTCAAATGATGACACTATTAGTGAAAAAGTTGTAAGACAGCCGGGCAACTTAGGCTTAAGAGTCGCAGAATATGTTGGTTAAAGTTAAAATAGAGCAATTCGTGCAGCTGAAACTTTCGTAAATTCAAAATTACTTTTATTTTTTAAACAACTTATTAACAAACTTATTTCTAAACCTTTAGACTGTTTACGAACGTTTCATATTATTGTATTTAGGTAAGTCATAGAATATCAAAGGAAAATCAGTGTATCATTAAATAAACTACATCAGGTAAAATAAACACCATTGTTTGGATTTGTTGGTTACTTTCCGTTAATTTTCATACAAGATATGGAAAGACAAAGGTAATTTTTATTTTATCCTCAACGTATTGAAACGTTATTATAAAAATATATGGTAAAAATAATTTTTTTACAGCTGATGGAAATCGATTTTGTGACAACTGAAAGGACAAAGTAGGGCACTCTGTCCACATGAAGTTAATTTCAATTATGGAACTGTGTCTTGAATTGAGGTCACTCTGAGAAAATCTATCTTTATTTTACATAAAATTAAAAGTATGCAATAATTTACAAACGAGCATTTCATCAATTGAATAATTTTTCCCTGAAAAACGAGAAAAAAAGGCCATTCTTTCTAATATAGTGTGCCAGTAATGGAACAGAAGTACTGAAGAAAATAGATCGGGATCCGTCTAGTGGATAATTTCGCCGCAACGTTTATTTCAGAGAGAGAATTTTCCAATTTCACCTCTTGCGATGCAGTGGTTGTGTCTCGATTCGCGCCATTTAATATGAACAAACACGCTTCCGCTTCGACCCTCTCCCATACTAAAATCGGATTTCTTATACATATATAGGATATAGCTACAATTGGATTCGCTGAATAATAATAATCCTGTAAATATCACTGTACTAGTCTACTACTTGTGTATCGAGTTTCAAGAAAAATTTATATTCCTGTCTATTTCATGCAAGCTGCTGCTTTTTGTGAAATATTGTATCACTAACAATACAGTAAGGATAGGTAATTGAATAATTTCTGCAGTTGAAAAACGGTCTAAATTGTGACTGAAATTTAGCAAATTATTTATAAAGCTTCAGGACGCAAGGGAATCATATCCTTTAATAATTAAAAGAAAAGTGAACTCCAATTCTAAGTTTCTCGACGTCACTTTGACTGGAGTGAGCTTGATTTAATTTAACATTCGTGTGGATTTGCATAAATACTGCCTTTCGAAGCGTTGGATGATTTATTAGAATCTAAGAGTTTCTTAAAGAGTATTTTGAACCACAGTTATCTAACGATAAAATTGACTTAAGTTCTTCTCCAAAATCAAATTAAAGACTTACGTAAAAGTATCTGTGCTTTCTTTATTCCTTGTTCCTTTTTTCTTTCATACACTCTTTTTCTTAATCGGAAAAGAGGAATTTTCAATACATTTGTGACAATATATTCTTCGTTCCTAAATTAATTTTCAATGTT
Source organism: Synergus japonicus (assembly GCA_900474275.1). NCBI lineage: Eukaryota > Metazoa > Arthropoda > Insecta > Hymenoptera > Cynipidae > Synergus > Synergus japonicus. The sequence continues at coordinate 20,225 of UCOH01011313.1, forward strand.
GATTGATAGATAATTATTTTAAAACTTATTTGCATTTATCGAAATATTGATGATGATAGAGAATTTTTTTATTGTTTAGGTAATATGGGTGTGCATACTTTGTCGAAAGAAGCAGGAACTGCTATCGAAAACCGGACAATGGATGACGAAGACGAACCTTGGCCCGGCGGACAATGCCATGCTGCGAAGAATGCAGGAGGACATGCAAGGTGGAGTTCCTTCAGGACATCCGGAACTAACTCAGGATAAAAGACCAAAGTTGGAAAGAGCTCATAGTGCTGCAGAAAAGGAGAATCTACCTTTACTTCAACGGAGTGGAAGTGTACTCAGAAAGCAGTATTCACAACAAGAACCGGTAATTTTCATATAAAATTATATCTTCAATTATATCTTTCTGCAGACTCAAATGACTATTTTGGTGATATTCATATTTTTATTTTAGGTGACGGGAAGACGTATGTCAACGAGTGATAGTGGAGTGGAAATGTCCGTCTCACCACACGCAAGAAGTTTACCAACTCCACACGTAGTCAGTTCTTATCAAACGCAGCAGACACCAAGGCATCCTGCAGCCTTTCCTGAGGATGATCCGAATCTTTATCGAGGCGAACTTGATGGTCTAATGAGGGAATACCAAAGACAACAGAACATCTATCAGATGGTATGAAAATCTTCTTTATTTTGGAAAAGTTCCACATGATAGAAAAGAAAAACAGTAAAAATTACGAAAAGTTTAATTCAGTTATGTATCCTTTCTTAAAAGACGCCTGTTATTTCACCCAGAAAAATAGTTCGGGTGGGGGGTTGTAAAATATCCATGGACATACATCGACATTGCGGATATGTCGGATATACATATATACAATGTCAAAAGTTTCGGGGGGGGGGGTTTGGACCCCCTAAACTACCCCCCTGTGTCCGCCCCTGTTTGTGCCATGATTCATTAGGACATATTAACGAAGTGTGAAAAAAAAAATAAAAGTAATGACGGAAAAACTAATTTTACATTAATTTTTCAGAAAAAATTTATATATTATCAAATTTTAAGATCTCTTTAGAGTATACAGAAGTTTGAAAAAAGTTGGCTTTTCTAACTCTAAAAACGAAAAAAAAAATGAGTTGGAAAATCGTTATAAAAAAATTTGCTCGCTTTGCAGGCATGTAATTCTCATTACCAAGAATTTTCGAACTCTAGTCGCGCTTCAAGCTTGAAGTATTTGATTATCACGCTTCGCGTTTGGTATTATATATTCTTCATGTATAAATTTGGTACGGTTGCGCGTTTCGCTTGCCCTTTCTTGTTGCTAAATATTTTTATTTTAATTACTTTAATTTTATATGAAGAAGAGAACTAATTTACTTAAGGTTCTATCGGCCTTAAGGAAGACATTCTCATCAGGGATTTTTTTTTTAATTTTGATTTTAACACGTGCCTATTTTGACATGAAGTTTCCCATGTAAATTGCATAGGGAAAAATCACTTTTTGGAGTTTTTGAAATAATTTTTTAGGGTTTAGGAAAATGTTATGGGAAAGTATAGAGGCTTATTGAGGACTATTCAACAAAGAATTTCATGTATCACACATATGGATTTGACACCCCTAACACACCTCCACCGTGACTTGAAAACTATCCTTAAAACGAAAATTGTCACTTATTTATAAAATCAACCTTCTGAGTACTTCTCGTTTTTTTTTAATAAAAATTATTTATATCAATCTACTAGAATATTTATCAACAATAGTTAATTAATTTTTAATTATTTAAACAAATTCCATTTGATACTTGAATAAGAAATTTGTAAAAAAACATTTTTGAAACAAATCAAATTTGTTTAAATAATTGAAAAATAGTTAATCAATATTCCATTAAACCAATACTGATAAATTTTTATTTAAAAATAAATGAGAATAAAGCACTCAGAAGGTTGATTTTATAAATAACTGACAATTTTCGTTTTAAGGGTAGTTTTCAAGTCACGGTGGAGGTGTGTTAGGTGTGTCAAACCCATATGTGTGGTACATGAAATTCTTTGTTGAATAGTCCTCTATAAGCCTCTATACTTTCCCATAACATTTTCTTAAACTCTGAAAAATTATTCCAAAAACTCCAAAAAGTGATTTTTTTCCATGCAATTTACATGGGAAGCTTCAAGTCAAAATAGGCACGTGTTAAGGCTGTTGGAGCATTTTGAAAAATAAAAATTTTCATGTAGAATCAGTCAAATTCCGACCTCACGATTTACTTCAAATGACAAATTTGCAATTATACATTGTTTGACGGGTCCTTCCATCGAGATCGGTTGCTTGATGGTAAAAAGGGGGGCTAGTGTCTCATTTTTAGCAAAAATTCATAGTTTTGTTTAAATAAAAGATTTGAGCTACACGAAAAAAGAAGAGTTCAGACAATATTTTTAGAAAGAGTGAGCTAGCAATACTTACAGATGTTAAAATCCCTTTTTTCTGGTAATGAAAGTAAATCACTACACTCGCGGATAGATGCACAAACTCGGATTTTTTTTTAAGAATAATATAATTTCCAGTTATGTGAGAAAAGGTGAAAATAATTATTTTAATGGAAAGTACATCAGAATAATGTCTCTTTCCATCTTCGTGTACGAGCTGTCACTTTGAAACCGGAAACATCGTACGACATGTACGCCAAGTCCGACGAACCACATTGTAGATTCCGCGGTGAGTATTTCAAATGTCAATTAAGGCGTTAGTACCAAAGTTTTCACCTTTTTTTTAAAGAATTCTTTTTTATCAGATTAAAATTTATATTACAAATCCTAACTTTTCACACATGATTATAGATATAAAACACTATTACAAAATTTTTCTTTTTTTTTTTTAATAATAAATCTGGCTGGCATGGCTGCCGGAAGTTATCCATTTTAAAAACTGGCGTGCATGATTTAGAGAAAACTATTGGACCGATCTGGCTGAAATTTGGATATGTTGCTCTACACATGTGTCGCTATCGCTTGAACCAGGATAATTGAAATAAATAATTATTATTCTGGTTCATGCGATAGCGACACATTTTTAAAATAACATATCCAAATTTCAGCCCGATCGGTCCAATAGCTTTTTCGGAATCATGCACGCCAGGTCGGAAAACGTTGTTTCGAGAAAAACGCGTTTAGTTTCTGATCTAAAATACAGGGTAATCCATTTTAATCTACATGTATCTTCTAAAATACTTTATGTACGAAAAAATGGTTTAGGCAAAAGTTGACCAGGATCGAGAGAGCCATTTAACTGTACCATCAATTTTGACGTTGAGTTCAATTTTCAAGGTCATTTGATTCAAACGCGTGCCAAATGCACGTTCGGCGCGTTCGAGAGCAAACGTTGCTTTGCGTTTCTCGATCTGTTCTCAATATTTATGACCAAAATAACGATTAATCCAACAATTCTACATATATTTATTATAAGAATTTGCACTTTTTAGAAAATCAATTTTTCAAAAATGTTCTTTGGTACTAACTCTTTAAGGGGGTCGTTTCATGTGATGGGTAAAAAAATCGATTTTTTTTGTTTTGCACAAATCGCTTCCTAGAACCATCTAGAACGCGTATGTGAAAAGATTGTTGGCAATTCGGATTCGTTAAGAAGTGGAAAAGATTTTTATTTCATTCATACCCAAACTTTCAATCGCGTTTTTTTCAAAACGACATTTTTTACATCGGTGAACACGATATCTCAAAAACTAATTGAGCGATTGGGTTAAAATTTTTATGATATACTCAGGACATCTATAGTTTCCGTGTGAACCAGAATCACTGTGATATCTATATTTATTTTCTTTTTATTAAAAAAAAATAACAGAAAAAAATATGATAAAAATCGTGTTTTTATGTTGGACAGCTCACAAAAAAAAGTATTCAAAATTTTGACACAATTCTGGTTCACACGGTAGCCACAGATCTACCAATTAAAACGGTCGGTGATTTTTTAATTTCAGATCAATAGAACAGCTGGAATCATGTTGACCAGCCACCAACTTTTTTTCGACACGGATGTCAATCCAGATGTCTACAGTCGGTTTGACTGTACATTTTAAAGTAAAAATATTTATATTGACTGTTGAATAGTTCGTAAATATACCCCCAAAAAACCAGACAATTTGGCCTGTATTATTCTTCACAAAAAATTCATAAAAAAGTGTTTAAAAAAACGCTTGTCACATGAGACCACCTTAAAAGTAAATGTGAGAAATACAATTTAATTTATTTTTAAATGACATTTGAAATAATCGCCGTGGAATTTCCAGTGTGCTTCGTCGGACTTGGCATGCACGTCGTTGACGTATTTCCTCTTTCAAACTCCATAATACCAAAAGACATTATTCTCATGTACTTTCCATCTAAAGAATCAGTGTATAATATAATATAAACTTTCAAACTCTGAAAGAAATTTTGCGGAACTTTGCGACATAAAAATTTCTCGCGTCAGGAACTTTTTTGATATCATTTGACATGTCAGAAATATAACAAAGATGGAGGCCAACCATCTTTGAGTGCATCACTTACGCTCAAACACTGCAAACGGGCATCTTCGGAACTAAAATGATGAATTTCAGATCGTTGATTGGTTAACCAATACCAAGGCCAATTGGCCTCTATCTTTGTCATATTTCTGACATGTCAAGTGATATCAAAAAAGTTTCTTACGCGAAAGTGTATATTGTGGAAGGACGCTGTGCAGAACGTTTTTTTCATCTAGTGACGGTGTTGGGTCTATAAAATAGTGAAAGTGAAGTGACTTTGAAAATCGTCATCTCTCTCTCTCGCGATTTGTCTGCTCGGTATGCATTTCTCCGTTTCAGAAAATGAATATTTGTGGACAAAATATTCATTTTCTCAAGAAAAAGGTGATGCATTTTTTATAAGATGCGCTCTAGGATTTCGTCAAACCCGAAATATTTGGCGAGTTTCTTTTATTTATCCCGAAATCAACTCTTCATATTATATACGGAGGCAGGGCCGTCTTTATTATTGGGGGCACCGACCGATCCTTATGAAATTTAAACCACACATTCTACACATATTGAACTAGGTCTGTAACTCTAATATATTAAAATATAACAATTTTACTACTTGTTTACATAAAAAAACACTGAAAAAAGATTAATTTTTTTTCTTTTTTTCGATTTTTGTCCGCCATTTTGTTATTTTTTCATAAATATTAATTATTAGAGGTTACAGATCTAGTATTTGTCATACTGAATCAAATCCATTTTGATTTTTTTTAAGCTAGTCATTACTGAGATTTCCCTGGTACCGTTTACCATTTTCATTTTGAGAAGCCTACGCACGGCCTTCATTTTTAATATAAACATGGAATAAAGTTAATAAAGAAAAACTTTTTTACATAGTTTAAGACATATTCTATCATACCTAACAATATTTATTTACATATCTTTCATGATATACTAAAAAAAATGTTCAAAAATTGCTCTTTTTTTTAGCGAATAAAGTAGAATAACCCCTTAATTCTCGCCAGCCTTTAAATATATCACTTGTCAATGCTTGTATAATCCGCTCTTCTCTATCTCATGGAATTTATATTATTTATTTATTTATTTTGAAGTAAATTGCGGGCATATAGTCAGAATTTATGAAACCACACTGAGAAAAATGGATTGTATAAAGTAATAAAAAAAAATCTGCCCGCTTACGCGGGAAATTCTCGTACACACGTCGCGCTTCGCGCTTGCGCCCTTCGAGATGCTTGCGCCCTTTGGGACGCTTGCACCCTTTGGGATGCTTACGCCTTTCGGGCGCTTGCGCTTTTCGCGCGCTGGCACCAATTTTTTAAATTTAAATTACTACAAAATGAAATGGAATGCGAACGAAAACTAATTTACTTAAGGTTCTATCGACCTTGAGGAGTACATTCTCATCAGGGCATTTGCGCTTCGCGCTCGATATTTCATTTAAACCTCGCGCTTCGCGCTCGGCTTTGTTTAACAATATTTTTTATAATTAAAACGAAAACTACTCATCCTATTGAAAAATGGCCAAAGGAGAACTTGTAGATCTTTTTGAGGCCAATAATTATATTTCTTACCATTTTCTATGTACCTCGTGTTATTTAGTTCAAAATTTGAATTTTAGATTTTTTAAGGAAATTCAGAAAGTTATTATGCCTATCCTAGAGGGTGTTCAAAAAGAAACACTTTTCATCTTTAGACTTTTTTTCATATCGTGCGTTGCTTGGCTTTTAATTAAGGTTTTCTTTTATTTTTTTTTGATTTTCAAAATGTTATAAGTTTTTCAATTTTTTTTTATCCAAAAAAGTCATTAAGAAAAATTGTTCGACTTTTTGAATACTACGAATGTCCGTGATTAGAATTTTAAAATTAAAAGAAAAGTGGTTTCAAAATTTTTCAAAATGCTCCAACTTTTTGAATTTTTATCCAAAATGGCTGGCTAATGAACTTGACCTTCATTTTAGGATACTAAAAGAGTATATCAAAGGAAAATCCAATCGGTTAATTCTTTCGAAAGTTATTGTGCTCACAAACTAAAAATCTACAGACGCACAGATAGACACATTAGTAAAAACATGTTTTTCGGGTTCAGGGAGTCCCAAAACGAGGACATTTGACAAAAACTGGGGGGGTTAAATTTTACACAAATCTAATTCCTTCTCTGATGAGAATGTAATTAACAATTTTTTTGTTCATAACAATATTTTCATTTTTCTTGCTTAGATGGTTTCAGAAGACTCTTAAACACATTGTTTGTATTGATCAAATAAAAAAATTCTGAAAATCCATTACTGCAAGAACTACAAAACCTACAAATTTTTGCAAAAGGAAAAAAAGATGCACCTTGAAATTCTCTACAATTATAAGCTGGTATAAGACTTTAAAATTAAAAATTGATAGACTTTTTAAATTCACTTTCAGGACAATACTTCTCAGGCTGAATCCACGCGTACCCCCTTTTGATCGCCAGCGGTTCAATTGCTGAAGATTATAAAAATCTAACATTTAGAGACTATGCTCAGTAATGTCCTTATATATTAGGTAAAACTTATAGATCATATACATTAACATATTTTATGTTACCGGATACACTACTCTAGTTTTAACATCTAAGTTTTATAATCCATTTTTTTCAATGCACGTGATTTTTGATTATTGTTTAAGTTCTCTTAATTGCACATCAAATATTACAGTTTTTCTTTTAAGTAAGTTAAAAACTAACAAGATTGAGCTTAAAATTAAACCATTAATCGTTTCTTCTATTTTTTTCTATTTTTTTCTATTTTTATAATCTAAAAACTTATTGGTATAATTTAAAAATGATTTCTTTTCATTGTACGAGGACTTAAACTGATCGAAAAAAAATTTGGACATATTTGAATATTTTTCCTGTAGCACTAGGGTTACCCCAAAATCGACCCCTAAATACAAAAAAAAGTATTGTAATTCCCCTAACTTTGAGACCTGAAATTTTATCATTCTAAATGGGTCAAAATCAGTTTCATCCAACTAATCCTCTAGGTTCACCCTCAAAATCAAAACCTTAACCTAGGTGGTTAAGTGGATGAAACTGTTTTTGGCCTCTTTTAACATTTTATATGAAACCATTTCAAATGATAACATTTGAAATATGGAAGTTTTCGGATTTTTAATGAATTTTTTTGTGCTTGGGGATTTATTTTGAGGGAGTTTGGTGATTGAGCTTCTTTGAACATTAAATGGACCCATTTGAAACGATAAAATTTTAGATTTCGAAGTTTGGGAAATTACAATGATTGTTTTTGTTCTTAGGGGATGATTTGGGGGTGATCCTTGTGTGGTAGAGGATTGAAACTGTTTTGTGCATGGAAAAAATTTGTTTCGGAAGAATTACCGAATTAGTTCAGAGACTGAGGATATGAGAATAATTCAGTAAAAGTTACGGATCTACTTATTTTAAATGTCACAGAACTTTTTTAAAGAGAATTACAGATAAATTTCGGGAGAATTAAAAATAATTCGTGAAGAATTCTTGGATAGTGCATGAACTTTCTGAAGTGAGTTCGGTGAGAATCCAGTAGGGAAATTCTTATTATTTTTACCCTACCGGACGCTTCAGTCGAGCAGTTGAATTCGATAGTACATTTTTGTATTAAATAACTGTATGTGTTTTGCTGTTTGCGAGAGAGAGATGCGAGCATGTGTTTGTACGAGAGTGTGTACGAAACGGACCTAGTCTGTCTTCACTTGCAATTTAAAGTGAACGAGTAATGTAGTGACGTCATGACGTAAGTCACGTATCACTGGCGGTTGAGACGGATACTATCTCCTGAGTCCTTCTCTCTCTAATAAACGGTATTACGAAACGGTGCGGAGAGAGAGAGAAAGACGAGGGAGGTTTCTCTAATTTATTTTTATTTATATATTTTTTTACGTTCGATTCCTAAACCCCAGGTGTGATGTTAGACAGGAATGACTCTAGGTTGGATTGACTCCTTAGAATCAATACAACCCTTATCTCCAAGGTTAGCCATGGGGGTGCCCGCTAGTCAAACTTGGAGTGAGTTTTTATTTCGGGATGGTATTTGTAACGGAGAGACGGGATTGAATCAGGGGTAGGCCAGGTTTTTGGGCTGACGTATCATCTTTATCTGATAGCTGGCCATGAGGGTGCCCGCTGGTCAGGTATCAGATGATTCTTTTTAGGATGGAAATGTTAGGATGATGATATTCCCCTAGGTTCTGGAAATCTTCGTCAGGATCGACCCAGGATAGGTCGGTATGAGGAGAAGAATCCTTTAGCTGAGTGCATGGCTGTAGGGGTGCCTGCCAGTCGTACACTCAGTGGGTCTCCCCTGAAGAAGACGTCCAGGTTGCCTCCTGGCTACTCTGCTATGGTAGTAGCCCGCTAGCAGAGAAACCAGTTGAGTTACGTTGACTTGCAGTCGAGCTGCTCCTCAGTAAACTGGTTGATAATGCGACGATTCGGTGTTTTTAAGCACTTGTAATTACGTAACAACTAGTCGGCGGATGGTAGGGGAAGCCGCCTGGTAGAAATCTCGTCCCGCCCGCTCGGTGACGTGAACTGACAAGAGATAGCGATAGAAGGATAGGAATATGTGACGGACGACAAGACTGTCCGTCAAATGTGGAAAGACACATCTATCGGATGGTGTATATATTTTTTCTGTCAAAAAAAGGAAATAAAGAATGAATAATCGCTGCAAACTCACCAATTTTTCGAAAAATCATTTTTCTAGTCCGAAAAGAGCGTGAGATTATTAAATGGTAAAAACAGTGGAGTTCGGGAAAATTTCAAGGACGTCGCGCTATGTTTCCTAAGATTTCATGAGTTTTAAGCAAGACATGCGCTGTTGCCCTAAACACACAAACGTCTCTTTGGAAATCGCAAGAAAAGATACGACAAAACTCCATGAGGCTCTTGGAAATTTCGCTCGGCTAAGTTCACGGAATTAGAGCACAGCAGCGCTTGCTATTAACTTAAGGTTGTTTCCGATATTTCGCTCTGAGTGCGCTCTGAGCTCGCTGCGGTGCTCTTTCACTTTTAATAAATGCGAATGAACATCGCGGAGTGTGAATGCACCTTTACTGAAGAATTACAAATTTGCATCCTCCATAATCCATCCATCTTGAATCGATCTTTCTCGATATAAATAAGTAGGGGTTACAATTACAAAGTAAATAAATCTTAAAGTAAACCCTTTGCTAAATTGTTAATTGGAAATTTCATCTTAATTTAAGAATGCGGATTCACGAAAGCCTCAGACCGATTCACATTTTCTAATCTGTTTTTTGTTCCTGGGACACACACGTGACATATCAAAGACTTTCATAAATATAGGGTGCATAGAGTAAAATCAGTTCAAAAAAGGGGAAATAGGGTGACTTTTTTTTAAAAAAAAAGGGGGAAAAATGGACAAAATTGAACAATAATTTCGACATGTTGAAAATAATAAACAAAATTTGTTTAAAGAATTGTTATATTCTTATTATTCATCTCTATATTAATTATAATGTTCTATTCAGTGAAATTTCTAAATTTACACAAAGCATATTAATTATTATTATTACCAGGAAAAACGTATTAATTACTTTAGTATTTCGTAAAACTCTTTTAATGAAATATAATTTAAAATATTATTTAGTCAAAAAAATTAGTATTAATTATAATGAAATTATTTAATTTTTCTAAAATAAATAGAAAAATTTAATGTTCCCGAACATCTAGATGCAAAGTTCAAATATTTTTCAAAACAGAAATAAGGTTTTAAAAAAAATTTCCAGAAAATTATACAGGATTTATAAGAATTTTTTTTACAATGAAATAATGACAAAATATTATTCAATCAAATGAGTTTTAATTAAAAATAATAAATTATTTATTGTTTCTTAAACAATTGAAGTACTTTAATAATTAAAAGAGTTGGGCCCAAGTATTAAACTCAAAATTCTATTCTCCACTTATCTGAACGAAAATTATAGATAAGTACTTTTTCACTCTGGAGCGTTAATCTTTTTTTTTTAATATAAGAGTGCGTTCAGATCGAAAAAATATTTAATTCCGATACTTTATGTATAATGTTACGTCCTACCTATTATTTATTAATTAATCGATCTAACTGGCAACAGACTCAATTTCGTTATTACTAATCCCTCATTTTAGTCCGTAACTTAATACGAATCTGGGAACAAGGACAAGCCAAATGAAATAGTTTAAATTAAGTTTTACAAATTTATTAAATTAAAGGTTACAATTTTTGTTTAATACATATAGTTTAGACGAGAATTGGCCCTTACGAAGAGTTAAGTGAGTTTGAGTATTCAGGGAACAGTACCTTTTTGTTGATGATTGTCCTGGAGCTTTCAGTTATTAGTTGGTAATCCTTATTTGTTGTTCCTTACACATTTCTGCACTTCCACAATCGAACTTCCGTATTGAATTTGCTTTCCGTGACGAGGGTAATCTTTACCCTTAAAACTTCACTGTTTGGGTCCCGTATTGGTACCAGTGAGATAATCTTTACTAATTAAGGTCGTAGTGTTACTCTGACACTTTTTGTTCACACTTCACTTGAACTAACTTGACACCGTGGAAAAACAGGACTGACTGACTGATTATACACCGTGGAAAACTGGACTGACTTATATCTCGTAGACGTACTGCACTGAAGACCGTTGAAGAACTGCACCTTATCCGTCGAACTCAAGACTGCTTTTCCTCTTTTGGGTCTGCAGAAATTGTTTAGATTTTTGGCCCATTGTTGTGGATGTGTTAGTTAGCGTAGTGATACCCGTGAGTATCAAAAGAGATGTAGTAGTGTGATAAGACGCCCGTGTGGATGTATTGGTTTTGTTATCAGCGTAGGTGTATTCCTAAAATAGCCCTTCGCGTCGTTGCCGGGTGACTATGAGTGAGGCCCATCGGAGATGTATGAGTGGGGATCTCACAGACGTCCCTTATTCAAGAGTGTGGTAGTGTCCTGTAAGTGCCTCTTGCACAGGTAACGTTCGTAGTGCACTGCCGAGTGCAGGGGTTCAGGTAGAAAAGGTCGATGTCCCGTTTGAGATTATATATTGTTATTGTTTGGTGGCTCAATTCGTAAGGGTCGATTACATACTTGTGATTATTAATTAGTGTACAATTAGATACCGAATTAGTGATTAACAAGAGCATGGTTAATGATTATTAGTAATTTAGTGATTGAGATTATTAATATGTGATTGATAATTTAGTAATCTTAATTAGCATAGTTATTGATCATTAATCAGTGTAATATAGTGATTAAAATTATTATAAGGTTGAAAGTAAATTATTGAAATGAAATTGATTAATGATTAATAATATGCGTTAATCGCGTTAACTTGACAATGTAATTAATAATTAATAATCATTAATTGGTATAGTTAATGATTATTAATCAGTGTAATTTAGTAATTAAAATTATTATGTAAATGAATACAATTTATGAAATTAATTAATAATTAATAATATGCGTTAGTAGTCGCGTTGACGTGACAATAAATCAAAGAATTGAAAATCTAACTTCAAAATTCAATATCTTCATTTTACTTAAAAAATATTTGTATTAGATATTCTTTCGCTTTGGACTCATAATTTTAGTTAAAAATTGATTAATCGGGAAAATACAGCAATTTTATTACTTATTGAGTAAAATGAAGAAATCGAATTTTTAGATTAGAACTTGGCTTAAAACTTGACACCCATGCAAAGTTAAAATATTTTTCGAAACAGGAATAAGATATTTAAAAAATATCCAAATTCTCATTAACAGTAATGTATTGCAATATGTTAAAATATTGCAAAATCACTTGAAAATCCTTAAACTCTTTTAAACTCGTAAAAATCTTTTTAAATTTCTCAATATTACTTAAAAGTGGCTAAAGTCGTTTAAAGTTTCTATAAAATTCTTAGAAATATTTTTTTAATTTATCGAAATTCCACAAAATCAAATTGAATTCTTTAAAATTCTTAAAGTTTTTTTACATATCTTAGAAGCCCTTGAAATTGATTAAAACAACTTAAAATATCTTCATATTCTTTAAAATTATTCTAAATGATTTGCAATTGTTTTAAAAATTTTTTAATTTTTCGGGAAAAAGGGGGAATCTCTCAAAAAAAGGGGAAGACTGTGCAATAGATATTTAAAATTACAGAGAAATGATAATTAAACGTGAGCATTAAAAAAATATATTTTCTGAAAATTGATACTTAAAAATTATATATATATATATATATATATATAT
>UCOH01011314.1:0-12544 GCA_900474275.1 Synergus japonicus
ATTTATAACTAGAATTAACTGTACAGAGCGAGAAAATATCTAATTCAAATATTTTTTAACTAAAAGGAAAAAAATTCAATTTTGAAGTTAAGTTTTTAATTCTTCATTTTATGGAAAAAGTATCGAAATTAAATACTTTTTCGCTCTGTATGCAGTCTTATATTTGAAAAAAGATTAGTGCTACAGAGCGAAAAAATATTTAATTTCGATTCTTTTTGCATAAAACGAAGAATTAAAACTCTAGCTTCAAATTTTAATCTTTTCGTTTTACCTAAAAAATATTTGAATTTAATATTTTCTCGCTCTGTACGCATAATTCTAGTTAAAAATTGATTACTCCTACACAGGGAAAAGATTCGAAATTTAATATTTGTTGAGTAAAATGAAGAAATCGAATTTTTGGATTAGAACGTGGCTCGACCCAAGTGTTAAGCTCAAAATTCAATTCAGAAACAAATATTTTTTCGTTCTGTATGCAGTCTTATATGTGAAAAAAGATTAGTGCTTCAGAGCGAAAAAATATTTATCTATAATTTTCGTTGAGTAAAATGAAGAATGGAATTTTGAGCTTTACACTTGGGTGAAACGCCCTTAAAGAACCTGGAACCTCAGCATTTAAATAGGTTTCAAATGAAAATCTCTTAAAATTGCTAGACACCTCTTAAAATACCTTAACATTTAAAATTCGTAAAAAGTATACGAAATCTTATAAAACTCCATGAACTCCTTGAAACTTTTAAAAAAAAATCTCTTAAGGAACAGAAAAGGTTCTTGAAATCATTTAAAATTTTACAACAACCCTTGCAATATTTTTAAATTCTATGAAATCTTTTTAAAATCATCAAGATCTTTTGAAATTTCTTAATAAAATTCCCTGAGAAACTTTAAAATCCTTCAAATTCCATAAAATATTGTAAGAGTCATGAAATTTTTAAAAATCCTATGACAACATTTAAAATCTCTTTATATCCATTAAGGGCGTTGGACTCAGATATTAAGCTCAAAATTCCATTCTCCATTTTACTCAACGAAAATTATAGATAAATATTTTTTCGCTCTGTAGTACTAATCTTTTTTTTTAAATATAAAACTGCGTACAGAGCGAAAAAATATTTAGTTTCGATACTTTTTGCATAAAACAAGAAATTCGAAATCTGACTTCAAAATTCAAAATTTTCATTTTATTTGTAAAGTATTTGAATTAGATTTTTCCTAGCTCTGTACCCTTACTTCTAGTTAAAAATTGATTAATCCTACAAAGGGAAAAAAGTCCAATTTTAATATTTGTTAAATAAAATGAAGAAATCGAATTTTTAGATTAGAACGGCTTAAAATCCATTAAAATTGTTAGAAATTCTATCCAACTTCATAAAATCCTTTAAAATGTCACAAAACTTTTAAAAATCATTCAAATTTCTTGATATACCTCACAATTATTAAAAATCTCATAAAACTTTATAAAATCCATATAAATCCACGAAATCTTTTTAAAATCATAGAAATCCCTTGAATTCTCTTAAAATTCCTAATAATTTCACAAAATATTTAAAATATCTTAAAATCTTTTAAATTTCCTAGAAACCTTTTGAAATCTCTTAAAATTCCTCGAAATTCCACGAGGACATTTAAAATCCTTTAAAACTCCTAGAAAATTCGAAAGGATTTCATTTGTTTTTTAATCCTGAGACATATTTAAAGAACTCCGGGGAATTTTTAGAGATTTCAAAGAATTTCAAATTAAAATTTTTTTCAAATATCTTGAGATATTTTTGCGAAAAAAAAAAATATAGAAAAGTATAAGGAGGAGAAAAACGTATAAATATAAATCTAAAAGTCAAATGCACCTTGCAAAAAAAAGTTTGCCAAGCTATAAAGTCGGGATTACTTGTTTATACGAGGATAATATAATACTTCCTAAAGAAAAACTTAAGTTTTTAAGTGAGTCAGCTTGGGAAGAAGATTTCTCCAATCCATGAAAATCTCTTGAAATCTTTGAAATTATTTTAAAACCTATAAATTGTTTTTTAATTACATACAAAAAACAAAAAAACTGAAATCTCTTGTAATCCTCGAAATCCCCTCGTAATTATAAAACAAATTCCACTAATCATTAAAAATCTCTTCAGATTCGTTAAAATAAATTCTATGAAATTTTTTAAATTCGTATTTTAGATAAATACTTAAAATACTTTGAAATCCCTCGAAATTTTTTTAAATCTCATAAAATCCCTTGAAAGTTAATTTAATATCCTTTTTTTTCATAAAGTTTTCTAGATATCCCTTAAAATTCTTTTAAATCCTATATTAAAATTATTCAATCCGCTGAAATTTTTTAAATATTTAAATTTCTTAAAATCAATTAAAATTCTTAAAAAAATGTTTTCAATCAACTTGAAATATTCAAAACCTATTAAAACACTTTTCCTCACCCCCCCCTCCCCCTCGCCACAAAAAAAGTTATTACAAAATTTATGAATGGCCCCTAAGGAGTTTAAGCGAATTAAAAAATATTTCATGAAATAAAAATATAAAAATCCTCGAATAGCCTCAGATATATTTTGTTTGTATAGAAGAATAGAAATCTAAAAAGATAAACAGAAAATAGTAAATATTTCATGAGTGAATTGCAAATTGGAAGAAGAGTCTTCTTTAGAAAAGTCTTCTGGTGGGGGTAGGGATTGTGGGTGAACAATGGTGGGGAAAATAAGGGCTGAAATCACCGGGGCAAAGGTCGCTCAGTTTCACTCTGTCCACGAACTAGCAGGCAATTTTCCTTTCAGTAAATAGTTACAAAAATGATTTTTTTTTTCATTCACAGTTTTCTTAAAAAATAACAAATTCTTAGTTTTTACTAATATTAATTAATAAAAAAAAAAATTAAAAACTAACATTCTAAGTCACATTTTTTAAACTATTGAAAGTGGTTTACTGGAATGTGAATATGTAGTGAAATTTACGAATTCTGGTTTCACAGAAGAGTGAATTAAATATTAAAATTAGCGATTTTATAAAAGATAAGTGTGATGGTGATTAAGTGAGGAATTTCGTGAAGATTATTAGAGAATTTATAATTTATTTTATAGCATATAGCTATATATTTTTTAAAGTTGCGATGGCGGTTTTTATTGGTGGGATTTGGTGTCAAGGTGTTGGATTTCGAGTTCTTGGTAGCAAGCAATGGCCGAATTCAAGAAAATTTGTTCGCGATGGCGGTACCTGAAACTGAAAATATTAAATTGCAGACGATGGTCGATCTTTGGCCTTCCTAAAGGTGAAATAACATTCTATGAACATTTTCCATTATTTAGAGTCAATTATTGGAATGCTGAAGCTTCCAAAAGAAAAATTCAAGCTAAAAATTGTTATTTTACTGTATACAATTTTTGAGAAAAGGTCAACGCTCGAAGAGCTGCAAAAAATTGGTCAAGATCGTCCAACGCGTAATGTGGAGGATACAAACTCACCCTTTGCACCTTCAGCAAGACTCCAGATTACATCCCTCGACTGCGGCAATTCTTTACAATGGTATTTTGATATCATAAATGAAAATATAATTTTTTTCTCGAAATAGGGAAATTTAGTTATTTACGGTTTGTTATGCGTTCAACACTGAGCAGAAAATTCCATTAAGAAGAATTCGTATGTATAATATAATTTAAAAAAATTTGTTTTTCTTCAAAATTCCATTCTCCATTTTATTCAACGAAAATTATAGATAAATATTGTTTCGATCTGTAGCGCTAATCTTTTTCCAAATATAAGACTACGTACAGAGCGAAGAAATATTTAATTTCGATACTTTTTGCATAAAACGAAGAATTCAAAATTTAACTTCAAAATTGAATATTTTGAAAGAAGATATTTTTAAAGAAAATATTTGAATTAGATATTTTCTCGTTCTGTACGCATAATTCTAGTTAAAAATTGATTAATCCTATAAAGGAAAAAAATTCCAAATTGAATATTTGTTGAGTAAAATGAAGAAATCGAATTTTTAGATTAGAACTTGGGCTCCAACACCCTTAAAATGTTTTCAGGGGGACTATTTCAGGAATTATTTAAATTCCCATGAAATCTCATGAAATGTCTCTTAAAATAACTCAAAATTCAATGAAATCTCATTTAAGTTTCAATAAATCTCTCAAAATATTTAAATTTAGTAAAATTCCTTAAAATTTCACAAAAGTTACCAATAACGTATTACAATTCCTTAAAATGTCATCAAATATTTTTATATGATTTAAATTCCCATGAAACCTTATGGAATCCCGTAAAAATTCTAAAAATCCTAATAAATTTTGTAAAATTGTTTTAAAACTATTTAAAATCCTATGAAATCTTAAGAAATTTCTTTAAATTTCATAAAGACCCTTGAATTAATTAAAACTCTAGAAAATAACGTCAAAGATCTAAAATTATTTAAAATCCAATAAAATTTCATGAAATCTCTTGAATCCCTTGAAAATCTTTAAAATTATTTAAAATTGCACGAAATATAACAAAAACCAATCAAATTATTAAAAATCCCATGAAATCTCATTAAATCTCGTAAAATCCCTTAAAATTCCATAAAATCTCATAAAATGTCTTTTAAAATTCCTGGAAATCTAATGCAATTTCGTATAATTCCTTGAATTTCTCAAAAGTTCTTAAAATTCCATAAAATATAATAAAACTCATTCAAATTATTAAAAATCCCATCGAATCTCATTACATCTCTTAAAATACGTGAAAATCCAATAAGATTTATAGTAAAAACCCTCAAATTTACAGAAATTTTAATAAATTTTGTAAAATGCTTTTAAATTCTCTAAAATTCCATGAAATCTCATTAAATCCCTTAAAATTCCTGAAAATCCAATCAAATTAGATAAAATGCCTTAAAATTTCCGAAAATACCAATAAATTTGTTGTGAAATGCTTTTCAATTCCTTAAAATTCCATCAAATCTCACTAAGGGTGTTGGAGTCAAGTTCTAATCTAAAAATTCGATTTCTTTGTTTTACCCAACAAATATTAAATTTGGAATTTTTTTCCTTTGTAGAATTAATTAATTTTTAACTTGAATTAAGTGTACAGAGCGAGAAAATATCTAATTCAAATATTTCTCAAATAAAATAAAAAAATTCAATTTTGATGTTAAATTTTAAATTCTTCATTTTATGCAAATACTATCGAAATTAAATACTTTTTCGCTCTGTACGCAGTCTGATATTTGAAGAAAGATTAGCGCTACAGAGCAAAAAAATATTTATTTATAATTTTCGTCGAGTAAAATGAAGAATAGAATTTTGTGGTTCAACACTTGGGTCCAACCTCCTTAAATTTCTTAAAACTCCTGAAAATCCAATGCAATTTAGTAAAATTTCTTGAATTCCTTAAAAAATCCTTAAAATTGTTTATTATTCCATAAAATATAATAAAACCCATTCAAATTATTAAAAATCCCATGGAATCTCATTAAATCTCTTAAAATCCCTGAAAATTTCCGGAAATCCCAATAAATTTTGTAAAATCCCTTAAAATTTCCAGGAATCCCAATAAACTATGTAAAATGCTTTTAAAATACTTAAAATTATTCAAAATCTCAATAAATCTCCGAAAATTTCATAAAATTCACATTCTTTAACTTTACATAATCTTTTTCACAATTTTTGACTGCAATTATTTTCTCCTCGAAAATAGTATAAAATTATTAGTTTTAAAATTCGGCACACTGACACAATTCTCGCAATTTCCAAAAAATCAATCAAATTTTCAACAAAACAATGTGTTGGATATTTTTTGGTACATATTATAAACATGGATTGAATGAACAGGATACGAAATTTATAAAAAGAGATTACGGGACGAATAAAGGCCTTCAAATTAGAAAGATATCAAATCCAAGAAGTGGTTTAGAAAGGGGGATCATGGGGGGCGGGAAGGGGGGCTTCTAGGCCATATCTCGTTTTTTAAGAACGACCTTCAAACACTCCTTAACTCCTACATTTCTATGACTTTTAGAGAGGTTCGGCCTCCTGCAACGAACGTGTTCTCTGATTGGCTCAGCTGGAGGCAGTGGGTCGGGGGCGGTTGGGGGCGGCCAGGTCCAACTTTGGCAGTTCCTCTTGGAGCTTCTCTCGGATTCGTCCAATTCCTCCTGCATTGCGTGGGAGGGCTCAAACGGGGAGTTCAAGCTCACAGATCCTGATGAAGTGGCACGTAGATGGGGAGAGCGCAAAAGCAAACCCAACATGAACTACGATAAACTCTCACGAGCACTTAGGTAAAAATTTCTAAAAGCGCTCAACATTTACTCCACAGTCTTCCACAGGTCGATCATCATCTGAAAAAGTCGATTTTCATTAGTTATCATAGATATTTTAAATTTTAAGTATATTATAGAATTATTGTACTACTGACTCGAATTTTAAGGGTGTTGAGTCAAGTTCCGATTTAAAAACTGGATTTCTTCATTTTACTGAACAAATATTAAAATTGGAATATTTTCCCTTTGGAGAATTAATCAATTTTTAACTAGAATTATGCGTACAGAGCGAGAAAATATTTAATTCAAATATTTTTTAGTAAAATGAAAATATTCAATAATGAAATTATATTTTGAATTCCTCGTTTTGTGCAAAAAGTATCGAAATTAAATATTTTTTCGCTCTGTGTGCAGTATTAGATTTGAGAAAAGATTAGCGCTACAGAGCGAAAATATATTTATCTATAATTTTCGTTGAGTAAAATGGGGAATTGAATTTTGAGCTTAACACTTGGGTCGAGCCACGTTCTAATTCAAAAATTCGATTTCTTCATTTTACTCAACAAATATTAAATTTCGAATCTTTTCCCTGTGTAGGAGTAATCAATTTTTAACTAGAATTATGCGTACAGAGCGAGAAAATATTAAAGTCAAATATTTTTTAGGTAAAACGAAAAGATTAAAATTTGAAGCTAGATTTTTAATTCTTCGTTTTATGCAAAAAGAATCGAAATTAAATATTTTTTCGCTCTGTAGCACTAATCTTTTTTCAAATATAAGACTGCATACAGAGCGAAAAAGTATTTAATTTCGATACTTTTTCCATAAAATGAAGAATTAAAAACTTAACTTCAAAATTGAATTTTTTTCCTTTTAGTTAAAAAATATTTGAATTAGATATTTTCTCGCTCTGTACAGTTAATTCTAGTTATAAATTGATTAATTCTACAGAGGGAAAACATTCCAAATTTAATATTTCTTGAGTAAAATGAAGAAATCGAATTTTTAGATTAGAACGTGGCTCCAACACGCTTATAACACTTAATAGATAATAGATTAACAATAATAGATTAGCAATAATAGCTTAACATTAATAGATTACCAATAATAATAAATTAATAATAATAGATTAACACTTAACAGCTTAATAGATAAATAATATTGATATTTTTCCATAACATTGACAATTTTTGCAAAATTGTTTGAAATCTTTCGCTTGAATTACACAAATTGACAAATTATTGATATTTTGACGAAATTCGATGTTTTTTTTTAGTTTCAAAAGTTATTTGAAAGAAGCAAAATTAAAAAAAAAAAAGTTTTTTTGGCTATAACTCAGAAACGGTTTTCTGGATTTTAATTATTCTTGATTTTTATGAATCTAGAGGGTATTCCTCACAATTTGATCCAAAATCCGTTCAAATATCTAAAAAATTCTGACTTTCATTAAGGGCATTGGACCCAAGTATTGTGCTCCAAATTCCATTCTTCATTTTACTCAACGAAAATTATAGATAAATATTATTTCGTTCTGTAGCACTACTCTTTTTTCAAATACAAGACTGCGTACAGAGCGAAAAAATATTTAATTTCGATACCATTTGCATAAAATGAATAATTCAAAATTTAACTTCAAAATTGAATTTTTTTCCTTTTACTTAAAAAATATTTGAATTAGATATTTTCTCGCTCTGTACACATAATTCGAGTTAAAAATTGATTAGTTCGACAGAGGGAAAACATTCCAAATTTAATATTTGTTGAGTAAAATGAAGAAATCAAATTTTTATATTAGAACTTGATTCCAACACCCTTAAAGTCCGTCTTTACACTAATTAATTTTTATATCGTTCGTAACACTTCAATCAATAGCTTTTAATGATGTTTAAATAACAAATGATGTTTAAGAGTGTTTGACCCAGGTTCAAATCTAAAAATTCGATTTCTTCATTTTACTCAACAAATATTTTTGTAATTTTTTCGTTCCGTAGAATTAATGAATTTTTAATTAGAATTATGCGTACAGAGCGAGAAAATATCTAATTCAAATTTTTTTTAAGTAAAAGGAAAAAAATTCAATTTTGATGTTAAATTTTGAATTCTTCATTTTATGCAAATACTATCGAAATTAAATACTTTTTCGCTCTGTACGCAGTCTGATATTTGAAGAAAGATTAGCGCTACAGAGCAAAAAAGTATTTATCTATAATTTTCGTTGAGTAAAATGTACAATGGAATTTTGAGCTTGGATCCAACGCCCTTAAGGCCATGAAAGACTTACCCGATCCCTACCTTACCGACATTTTTTTGTCTGCAACGCTACGTCTACATTTATTGAGATATCAAATTGAAAATTTCTAAAATTAAAGAAAATATGCTAAGGTATGTTTATCTGGTCTTAAATTTTTGTAAAAATAAAAAAATAATTTTTCAAGAAAATTTTTTTTACAAATATCAATAGTTAAGACTAGATAAACGTACCTTAGTGCTTTAGCTTCAATTTCAGAAATTTTCAATTTGATATCTCAATAATCGTAGACATAGCGTTGCAGACAAAAAAATGTCGGTAAGGTAGGGATCGGGTAAGTCTTACATGGCCTTAAAGGTCAAACCAATTTTTTTTATTTTTCCAAACCATCGTCGAATTTTGCAAGAATATAAAATAATCATTCTATTTCCTTTGAAAAATTGTTGCAGGTATTATTACGATAAAAATATAATGACCAAGGTTCATGGAAAAAGATATGCCTACAAATTCGATTTTCATGGACTGATGATCGCATGCCAGGCACAAGCTGGAGTTTCTCTGGAACCGCCATCAAATTCTCGTGGATCTGGTTCCACATCTTGTCACCCACATCATTCTCATCACATTTTTCCAAATGGTGCAGCATCTTCTCAACATCCACAACCCCCACCTCCTCCCCCACCACCCCCTCACTATTGCTGGCCGTATCATCGATTTCCTTCTCCCACCTAACGAAGATTATCCTTCCTGGCTCATTTTTACCTGTGAGCTTAAAATTTGATGTTTTCTAAAAATTTCGCAAAAAAATCGATAATTTATGTATATTACAAAAAAGTAAAATTGAGGATTTTTTTCTTTAAGGCCATGTAAGATTTACTCGATCTCTACCTTACCGACATTTTTCTCTGCAATGTCGGTAAGGTAGAGATCGTTATGTCTTACATGGCCTTAATTTGGATGTTTTCGATTGCTGGACGATTTTTGTAAAAATCTATTGTTTTTTTGTAAATTTTTGCGTGCGGTAAAAATTATAAGAATGATCATTGTGAGATTTTTTTTTTAATAGAATAAAATTTAGAACTAAGAGGACGAAAGCAGACTGGGTCTGCTGATTACAGTGTGAGTGATGTAAATAGTCTCTATATTATGTAAGTTTCTGCTCATGTAAGGAATAGATTTGATATGTACAAATATCATTGAATAAATGAAAAACTGGAAAAATATACAATGTAAGTTAGTTAAACCCCGAACCTTTTTCAAACAAAAAAAAATTTTGTAATTAAATAAAAACTGGATTCTTATAATAAAACATAATTTTGTTATAAAATTCTCTTTTGGAAGTAATGACACGTTTATTAATAAAAATCAACAATATCAAGGCACACTCAGAGGCTTAACACTCAGACTCCTCCAGCAAATTTCTCATGTCTTATTTAGTCTTACATTTACTTAAATCAAATATACAGTCTCAATCTCAAAGTAAAACACTTTGTTTGGAAAAATAGTAATTATAATACATAAAAATATACATAATATTATCTCAGAGAAATATTAAAATCACAACTTTTACACATTGCTCCACAGTGGGATAAAAATAATTTTTTGTAATCAAAATTTGTCATCTTTCAACAACTTTAGATTGAAATTTATTCCGAATCATTCCGGAATTTGTATCCAAACCAATTAATTCGGATTTATTAGAATTAAAAATTCGAATTAATTTTTATTAATATTCGGATTGGCAGATTTATTAGAATTGCTTTTGAACGTTTCGGATTAATTTGGCTTGAAAACTTCCTTCGGATTAGATCGAAATGAATCAGTTGGATTCGGCTAAAAATTCCGGATTGATTCGGAATGTATTTTAATCCGAAGCTTTCGCTAGAGAGTCAGATTAAAATCAAAATTAAATGCCTCGAAACGCTCAGGTCTCTGATTTTTCGTCATAATCTTAGGGTCATGTAAGACTTACCCGATCCCTATCTTACCGACATTTTTTTATTTCTAACATTGAAGTTAAAGCATTAAGGTACGTTCATCTGGTCCTAAATATTGATATTCATAAAAAAAAAGTTGTCGAAAATTTTCTTTTTATTTTTACAAAAATTTCAGACCAAATAAACATATCTTAGCATATTTTATTTAATTCGAGAAACTTTCGATTTGATATTTCAATAAATTTACAAGTAAGGTTGCAGAAAAAAATGCCGGTAATGTAGGGATCGGGTAAGTCTTATATGGCTTTAAATCATTCAAAATACTTATATACTTCATTCTAAGTACTCCCACCAATCTTTTTCATACCCTTCAATGACATGTTTCACAAGCACATTCCTGCGACTCAAGCAATAGTCAAGCTTATTCTGAAACTCTTTCTTGACTTCAAAAATGTCCCTTTTCAGTTCCGGCATATCCGATACCAGACTCATAGACAACTTCTCCGTTGCCATTTCAAGATCCTTTTGGTTGTTCTGAAATATCATCAACTGGTTATTCTTCTTGACGAAATACGAAAAGATATACGTATATATCAGAGTTTGCCTACAGAGGCAGAGAATATCAACAGCCTTCGTCAGGAGCTGCACGTCGTTCCAGGACAGACCCTGCCCCTGCCTCTTCTCCATCGTCGTCTTCACAGTCTCGTACAAATTCTTGTCCAACTCTAGAGACAGCTTATGATTCATGAATCGATTAGAAAAAAACAAAAATCGCTCAATATGAGGTTTAGTCTTTTCATAATCTTCCTCTCTTGACTCATTCTTCTCAATGTACAGATTGCAATTGTATTGATCAGATTTCATATGAAGATCCCACTTCTGCATACAAACCCAGCAGAACTCGTGTCTACAGTTTCTTTTTTGACATACCATGTGGTTGCATCCTGTAAACTTCTCAATTGGAGTTTTGCAAGCTGGACATTCCTTCGTATTTAAATAGATCCAGATGAACCATTTCAATTTCTCGTAGTATAATCCCCACAACTGGCTGCACTTCCTAATCCACCTGCGTAACATCTCACATTTGACCGGTTCGTGAACTTCCTCTCCACACTCGAAGCAGAAACTCTTCCCACATTGGCAGGTCACAAATTGCACTTCTTTGAACTTAATCTCGATTGCGTGATTGCAGTTTGGAGACGGACACCATCTGAATAGCGGACTGGTCTCGACGAAGCTGTTGGTCATCAGGTGCTGGTACTTCTCCCTAACCTTGGAATTCTCTACTAGTCGCAAAACGCTCTCATCGTCAACCAGAATGGCACAATTATGAGCTGGGCAAAGTATTTTCTCGACGACGCCTTCGTCCATAATTTTCTTTGTGAGGTACTCGACCCAACAGTTGGTGCAGAATTGGTGTCCGCAGTTCAATCCAGTCATATTCTCCTGTGTATAAGTGTCGAGGCAGATTTCGCAATCTACTTTTTCACTTGGTGCGCGCTTTATTGGGTGGACTGATTGGTTGGAATCTTTTTTGAAAGGGTTTACAACTCCGGCATCATTGAACAGTTTTTCTCGATTTCCCTCGAAGAATTTTTCTATGAGATTCTGCCTGTCCCATTTGCAGTGGATCAGCAGAAGTCGAGTTGTTGCCGTTGTCATTTTGAGGACTGTACTCACTTCATTTATTAATTTTTTCATGTACTCGACTATTTCGTTCGTCGAGAGGACTTTGAAGAGATTGTCGTCGTTGTAGGTCGCTTCGTTATTAATATTTTCATCCAAGTGAATATTGGAAAATAGGTCACCGTCAGAATCCATCGTTTTGGGATTGGTTCTTGATTTTTGATAGAGGCACTTTTTTCTTTATTCTTTGCTTTTCTTCTTTGCGGCGCGAACAGTCTACAGGAAAAAGTTGAAAAAGATAAATTAGAAATGTGATTTATTGTTTTTTTTTTTAAGGGCGTTGGACCCAAGTCTTAAGCTCAAAATTCCATTCTTCATTTTACTCAACGAAAATTATAGATACATATTTTTTCGCTCTGTAGCGCTAATCTTTTTTCAAATATAAGACTGCGTACAGAGCGAAAACATATTTACTTTTGATAC